>JANJGN010000003.1:4464359-4481859 GCA_026770705.1 Isurus oxyrinchus | reverse complement strand
GAGGGAATTGTAGCTGCACAGAAGGATTCCAGTTGATTGCTGATGCGAGGCGGTGTATTGGTGAGCTGTTAGCTAATGCACTCATACAGCTGACATTGAAATATCTTTACTCTTGTTTGAGAAGTTCATCCTTGCCCCTCTCAATTCCCTTTTCCCTCAATTCCCATTTTCCCTTTTCAATTCGGTCCCTCTGACAGTGAGGCACTCCCTCAGTACTGACCCTCTGACAGTGCAGCACTCCCTCAGTACTGACCCTCTGACAGTGCAGCACTCCCTCAGTACTGACCCTCTGACAGTGCAGCACTCCCTCAGTACTGACCCTCTGACAGTGAGGCACTCCCTCAGTACTGACCCTCTGACAGTGCCGCACTCCCTCAGTACTGACCCTCCGACAGTGCAGCACTCCCTCAGTACTGACCCTCTGACAGTGCCGCACTCCCTCAGTACTGACCCTCTGACAGTGCAGCACTTCCTCAGTTATGACCCTCTGACAATGCAGCACTCCCTCAGTACTGGCCCTCTGACAGTGCAGCACTCCCTCAGTACTGACCCTCTGACAGTGCAGCACTCCCTCAGTACTGACCCTCTGACAGTGCAGCACTCCCTCAGTTCTGATCCCTGACAATGCAGCACTCCCTCAGTACTGATCCTCTGACAGTGCAGCACTCCCTCAGTACTGACCCTCTGACAATGCAGCACTCCCTCAGTACTGGCCCTCTGACAGTGCAGCACTCCCTCAGTACTGACTCTCTGACAGTGCTGCACTCCCTCAATACTGACCCTCTGACAGTGCAGCGCTCCCTCAGTACTGACCCTCTGACAGTGCAGCACTCCCTCAGTACTGACTCTCTGACAGTGCAGCACTCCCTCAGTACTGACCCTCTGACAGTGCATCACTCACTCAGTACTGACCCTCTGACAGTGTGGTACTCCCTCAGTACTGACCCTCTGACAGTGCGGCGCTCCCTCAGTACTGACACTGTGACAGTACAGCAGTCCCTCAGTACTGACCCTCTGACAGTGCAGCAGTCCCTCAGTACTGACCCTCTGACAGTGCAGCAGTCCCTCAGTACTGACCCTCTATCAGTGCAGCACTCCCTTAGTACTGACCCTCTGACAGTGCAGCACTCCCTCAGTACTGACCCTCTGACAGTGCATCACTCACTCAGTACTGACCCTCTGACAGTGCGGTACTCCCTCTGTACTGACCCTCTGACAGTGCAGCACTCCCTCAGTACTGACCCTCTGACAGTGCAACACTCCCTCAGTACTGACCCTCTGACAGTGCAGCACTCCCTCAGTACTGACCCTCTGACAGTGCATCACTCCCTCAGTACTGACCCTCTGACAGTGCAGCACTCCCTCAGTACTGACCCTCTGACAGTGCAGCACTCCCTCAGTACTGACCCTCTGTCAGTGCAGCACTCCCTCAGTTATGACCCTCTGACAATGCAGCACTCCCTCAGTACTGGCCCTCTGACAGTGCAGCACTCCCTCAGTACTGACCCTCCGACAGTGCAGCACTCACTCAGTACTGACCCTCTGACAGTGCATCACTCACTCAGTACTGACCCTCTGACAGTGCAGCGCTCCCTCAGTACTGACACTGTGACAGTACAGCAGTCCCTCAGTACTGACCCTCTGACAGTGCAGCACTCCCTCAGTACTGACCCTCTGACAGTGCAGCACTCCCTCAGTACTGACCCTCTGACAGTGCATCACTCACTCAGTACTGACCCTCTGACAGTGCGGTACTCCCTCTGTACTGACCCTCTGACAGTGCAGCACTCCCTCAGTACTGACCCTCTGACAGTGCAACACTCCCTCAGTACTGACCCTCTGACAGTGCAGCACTCCCTCAGTACTGACCCTTTGACAGTGCAGCACTCCCTCAGTAATGACCCTCTGACAGTGCATCACTCCCTCAGTACTGACCCTCTGACAGTGCAGCACTCCCTCAGTACTGACCCTCCGACAGTGCAGCACTCCCTCAGTACTAACCCTCCGACAGTGCAGCACTCCCTCAGTACTGACCCTCCGACAGTGCAGCACTCCCTCAGTACTGACCCTCCGACAGTGCAGCACTCCCTCAGTACTGACCCTCCGACAGTGCAGCACACCCTCAGTACTGACCCTCCGACAGTGCAGCACTCTCTCAGTACTGACCCTCTGACAGTGCAGCACTCCCTCAGTACTGACCCTGAGAGGAGGAGGGAGGATTGATACCTGCAGCCAAAGACAATGTTTGTTGCGGGTGATAGTGAAGTTTGGATGTTTTTTCTCTGCAGATGTGGACGAGTGTCACAGCTCCCCCAGTCCCTGTGAATCCACTGCCAACTGCACCAATACGCTGGGCTCCTTCCTGTGTCTCTGTAACCGGGGCTTCCTGATGGGACCAAGTGGCTGTGAAGGTAAGATCTGCACAAACATCGCCTGGGCTCAGCTCTCCACGTGGCATTTAACCACCCATCAATCCACCCCCAAAGATAAAGGCAAAACACTGCGGACACTGGAATTCTGAAATAAAACAGAACACGCTGGAGAAACTCAGCAGGTCTGGCAGCCTCTGTGGAGAGAGAGAGACAGAGTTAACGGTTCGAGTCCGAGTGGTTTTCTTCAGCTGTGAAGGAGAGTCGTGTGGACTCGAAACGTTAAATCAATCTCCAAACCACACCTCATTCTCACCAGGTATGAGGGTGCCCAGGGTTTCAACTACCACACACTACAGCCCCAGACTGGGTCCTGATCTGGTGACATTCGGGAGTGACAGGTCCCTCACAACAGGGGTCAAAGTCATAGGGGATTTTAAAGCCATTTCTTAAGAAGTAACAGTTTAGATATGATACAAAAGCTGAAGAGGACATGGGATCTGTAATAGGTGACAACGGTTCACTGCTCCCAGATCAGAGAAAGAAATGGGCGGAGAGAGAGAGAGAGAACTATTCCTATAATATCCAATAAATTTCTTAGGACTTTGTAAAGTTATAACATAAACGATTTATTACAGTCCGTATCCCAGTCCGTATCCCAGACCGTATCCCAGTCCGTATCCCAGTCCGTATCCCAGTCCGTATCCCAGACCGTATCCCAGTCCGTATCGTATCCCAGTCCGTATCCCAGACCATATCCCAGTCCGTATCCCAGTCCGTATCCCAGACCGTATCCCAGTCCGTGTCATATCCCAGACCGTATCCCAGTCCGTATCGTATCCCAGTCCGTATCCCAGACCGTATCCCAGTCCGTGTCATATCCCAGACCGTATCCCAGTCCGTATCGTATCCCAGTCCGTATCGTATCTCAGTCCCTATCCCAGACCGTATCCCAGTCCGTATCGTATCTCAGTCCCTATCCCAGACTGTATCCCAGTCCGTATCGTATCCCAGACCGTATCCCAGTCCGTATCGTATCTCAGTCCCTATCCCAGACCGTATCCCAGTCCGTATCGTATCCCAGACCGTATCATATCCTAGTCCCTATCCGAGTCGGTATCCCAGTCCGTGGCGTATCTCAGTCCGTATCACAGACCGTATCGTATCCCAGTCCGTTTCCCAGTCCCTATCGTATCTCAGTCCCTATCCCAGACCGTATCCCAGTCCGTATCGTATCCCAGTCCCTATCCGAGTCCGTATCCCAGTCCGTATCCCACTCCCTATCCCAGACCGTATCCCAGTCCGTATCGTATCTCAGTCCGTATCCCAGACCGTATCGTATACCAGTCCGTATCTCAGTCCCTATCCCAGACCGTATCCCAGTCCGTATCGTATCCCAGTCCCTATCCGAGTCCGTATCCCAGTCCGTTTCGTATCCCAGTCCGTATCGTATGCCAGACCATATCCCAGTCCGTATCGTATCCCAGTCCGTATCCCAGTCCGTATCCCACTCTGTATCCCAGTCTGTATTGTATCCCAGTCCGTATCTCAGTCCGTATCCCAGTCCCTATTCTAGACCGTATCCCAGTCCGTATCATATCCCAGTCCGTATCCCAGTCCGTATCGTATCCCAGACCGTATCCCAGTCCGTATCCCAGACCGTATCCCAGTCCGTATCCCAGTCCCTATCCCAGACCGTATCCCAGTCCGTATCCCAGTCCCTATCCCAGACCGTATCCCAGTCCGTATCCCAGTCTGTATCCCAGTCCCTATCCCAGACCGTATTCCAGTCCGTATCGCAGTCCGTATCGTATCCCAGTCCGTATCGCAGTCCGTATCTTAGTCTGTATCACAGTCCCTATCCCAGTCCGTATCATATCCCAGTCTGTATCCCAGTCCGTATCGTATTCCAGACCGTATCCCAGTCCGTATCCCAGTCCGTATCCCAGTCCGTATCGTATCCCAGACCATATCGTATCCCAGACTGTATCCCAGTCTGTATTCCAGTCCGTATCGTATCCCAGACCGTATCCCAGTCCGTATCGTATCCCAGTCCCTATCCGAGTCCGTATCCCAGTCCGTATCCCAGTCCGTTTCGTACCCCAGTCCGTATCGTATCCCAGACCATATCCCAGTCCGTATCGTATCCCAGTCTGTATCCCAGTCTGTATCCCAGTCCGTATTGTATCCCAGTCCGTATCCCAGTCCCTATCCCAGTCCCTATCCTAGACTGTATCCCAGTCCGTATCGTATCCCTGTCCGTATCCCAGTCCGTATCCCAGTCCGTATCCCAGTCCCTATCCCAGACCGTATCCCAGTCCGTATCCCAGTCCGTATCCCAAGCCGTATCACAGTCCATATCCCAGTCCGTATCGTATCCCAGTCCGTATCCCAGTCCATATCACAGTCCGTATCCCAGTCCATATCCCAGTCCGTATCCCAGTCCATATCACAGTCCATATCCCAGTCCGTATCCCAGTCTGTATCGCAGTCCGTATCGTATCCCAGTCCGTATCCCAGTCCGTATCGCAGTCCGTATCTTAGTCTGTATCACAGTCCCTATCCCAATCCCTATCCCAGTCCGTATCGTATCCCAGTCTGTATTCCAGTCCGTATCGTATTCCAGACCGTATCCCAGTCCGTATCCCAGTCCATATCGTATCCCAGACCGTATCGTATCCCAGTCCGTATCGTATCCCAGACCGTATCCCAGTCTGTATTCCAGTCCGTATCGTATCCCAGACTGTATCCCAGTCTGTATTCCAGTCAATATCATATCCCAGTCCGTATCCCAGTCCGTATCCCAGTCCGTATCCCAGTCCGTATCCCAGTCCGTATCACAGTCCGTATCCCAATCCGTATCACAGTCCATATCCCAGTCCGTATCCCAGTCCGTATCCCAGTCCGTATCGTATCCCAGTCTGTATCGTATCCCAGTCCGTATCGTATCCCAGACCGTATCCCAGACCATATTGTATCCCAGTCCGTATCGTATCCCAGTCCGTATCACAGTCCGTATCCCAGTCCGTATCGTATCCCAGTCCGTATTGTATCCCAATCCGTATCCCAGTCTGTATCCCAGTACATATCCCAGTCTGTATCCCAGTCCATATCGTATCCCAGTCCGTATCGAATCCCAGTCTGTATCCCAGTCCGTATCGTATCACAGTCTGTATCCCAGTCCGTATCATATCCCAGTCCATATTGTATCCCAATCCGTATCCCAGTCTGTATCCCAGTATGTATCCCAGTCTGTATCCCAGTCCATATCGTATCCCAGTCCGTATCGTATCCCAATCCGTATCACAGTCTGTATCCCAGTCCGTATCACAATCTGTATCCCAGTCCGTATCGTATCCCAGTCCATATCCCAGTCTGTATCCCAGTCTGTATCCCAGTCCGTATCCCAGTCCGTATCGTATCCCAGTCCGTATCCCAGTCCGTATCCCAGTCCGTATCGTATCCCAGTCCGTATCCCAGTCCGTATCCCAGTCCGATCCCTGTTTGTTGATGATGCCACCCTGGCATCCCATACTGAAGCTCACTTGCACCAGCTCGTAGATCTGTTGTCCCAGGCATCAGGAATACCAAAGCTGTTGTCCAAGATGTAGAGAGTCCACCTCCCATCAACACTGACAGCCTCACTCTGGAGGTTGTCGACAGCCTCACACACCTCGGACCAACAATTATCAGGCGTGATACCTGAAATCAGCACCAGGACTGCCAAGGCAGCACTGTCAAGTCAAGGGTAAGAGGTCAAGTGTGGACCAACAGAAAACTAACCCAAGGTATGAAGCTCCAATGTGTACCAGGTATTCCCAGCACCCTCCTTTACAATAGTGATGCATGGACAACTTGTGCAAATCAAGAAAAGCAGCTGAACAGCTTCCACCTCCACTGTCTCGGAAGAATGTCTCCTAACAAGACAGATGAATATGGAAATACACCAGCATGCAGGGATCCGCAGCATGTTTGCCCTTGAGTCAGCAGCGACTGTTGGCTGGGTCACAAGTCGAATGGATGACAGCCGCATCCCCAGAGACAAGTTCTACGGCACACTTGCTGTCGCTAAGAGACCAACAGGTCACCCGTGTCTGCAATACAAGGATGCCTGCAAGCAGAGACTTCAAGTGGACCGGGATCAGAGTTGATGCATGGAATGTCCTCGCTGCCTGACTGGAGAGAGTCTGGAGACAAGCGGTCAGGGAGGGTGTGGAAAAAGTAGTGACATACACCCTGGGTACAAACCCTTGTCTCCAGAGACAGACAGATGCCAATGATGTACGATCCCAGTCTCTACCCCGGCCTCTCTGCCGGTCCGTGCCCCAGTCTCCATTTCCAGGGTCTATACCAGCCTCCCTGCCCAGGGGCGGAGTTTAATGGGTGCCAGGGGTACCCACCCACGCTCCACGCCCCATGCCCCATGAATGCCAGTGTCCATCAGCCGTGTAACACTCCATGGAGTGTAAATTTACTGTCTATGAGACCCCCTTCCCCTCACTTGGGCGCATGTCCGGCCTCAGAGAACGGCCAGCTGCTCTGCGGCCCGAGCGGCGCCACCTGGAGCAGTGGTCACTGCTGGTACTGCAAGCAGTGCCTGGGGTCGAAACACCCAGAGTCCAGGACCGGGGAGGGGGGAGTGTCTCATGGAGAGGAGGGAAAGGCGAGGGGAGGCTTAAAGGATGGGAGAGGGTTTGGGGAGGTAGGGGGTCTTGACGAAGATGCCAGGGTGGGAGGGAGCACCCCAGAGGGGGTGGCAGACCTCGAGGGGGGGGGGGCATTCGATGCTGAAAGGGGTCCTTGAGGGAGTCCCCCGCTCGCTTTCCCACTTGGGGCCCAGACATCACCACCTCCCCCCACAACATTCCCCCCAGCCCTGAACACACCCAGTGCCCCACCTTCCCCCCCGTTCCACCCAACCCTGAACATGCCCAGTGCCCCACCTTCCCCCCACCCAGCCCTGAACGCGCCCAGTGCCCCACCTTCCCCCCGACCGTGAGCACGCCCAGTGCCCCACCTTCCCCCCGACCCTGAACACACCCAGTGCCCCACCTTCCCCCCGTTCCCCCCGGCCCTGAACACGCCCAGTGCCCCACCTTCCCCCCGTTCCCCCCGGCCCTGAACACGCCCAGTGCCCCACCTTCCCCCCGGCCCTGAACACGCCCAGTGCCCCACCTTCCCCCCGGCCCTGAACACGCCCAGGGCCCCACCTTCCCCCCGTTCCCCCCCGGCCCTGAACACACCCAGTGCCCCACCTTCCCCCCGTTCCCCCCGGCCCTGAACACGCCCAGTGCCCCACCTTCCCCCCGTTCCCCCCGGCCCTGAACACGCCCAGTGCCCCACCTTCCCCCCACCTGGCCCTGAACACACCCAGTGCCCCACCTTCCCCCCGTTCCCCCCGGCCCTGAACACACCCAGTGCCCCACCTTCCCCCCAGCCCTGAACACACCCAGTGCCCCACCTTCCCCCCCTGGCCCTGAACACACCCAGTGCCCCACCTTCCCCCCCCTGGCCCTGAACACACCCAGTGCCCCACCTTCCCCCCACTCCCCCCAACCCTGAACACACCCAGTGCCCCACCTTCCCCCCCTGGCCCTGAACCCAGTGCCCCACCTTCCCCCCGGCCCTGAACACGCCCAGTGCCCCACCTTCCCCCCGTTCCCCCCGGCCCTGAACACACCCAGTGCCCCACCTTCCCCCGTTCCCCCTGGCCCTGAACCCAGTGCCCCACCTTCCCCCCACCCGGCCCTGAACACGCCCAGTGCCCCACCTTCCCCCCGTTCCCCCCGGCCCTGAACCCAGTGCCCCACCTTCCCCCCGTTCCCCCCGGCCCTGAACCCAGTGCCCCACCTTCCCCCCGGCCCTGAGCGCTCCCAGTGGGCTAGATTGGAGTGACGGTGGGTCTGTACAGTTCAGGACAGAGTGGGGTTAGGCAGAATCAGGACAGGAAGGCAGTTCAGGTAATGTAACGGTTCCTCACACCCACCCAGACCCACCTGCAAACTCACCAGCCGGAGATCATTAACTGCAACCTCCAGTATCTATTCTTTTTCATTCGTTCCTGGGATGTGGGAGTCACTGGCCAGGCCAGCGTTTATTGCCTATCCCTAGTTGCCCCCTAGTTCAGAGGATAGTTAAGAGGCAGCCACATTCCCGTGGGTCTGGAGTCACATGTACTGTAGCCCGGACTGCCGGACTGTATCAGCCCTGTCCCCCGGTCTGTATCAGCCTGTCCCCCGGTCTGTATCAGCCTGTCCCCCGGTCTGTATCAGCCTGTCCCCCGGTCTGTATCAGCCCTGTCCCCCGGTCTGTATCAGCCTGTCCCCCGGTCTGTATCAGCCCTGTCCCCTGGTGTGTATCAGCCCTGTCCCCCGGTGTGTATCAGCCCTGTCCCCCGGTCTGTATCAGCCCTGTCCCCTGGTGTGTATCAGCCCTGTCCCCCGGTGTGTATCAGCCCTGTCCCCCGGTCTGTATCAGCCCTGTCCCCTGGTGTGTATCAGCCCTGTCTCCCGGTCTGTGGCCACCCTGTCTCCCAACGTGTATCAGCCCTGTCCCCAGGTCTGTATCAGCCCTGTCCCCCGGTGCGTATCAGCCCTGTCCCCAGGTCTGTATCAGCCCTGTCCCCCGGTCTGTATCAGCCCTGTCCCCCAGTGTGTATCAGCCCTGTCCCCCGGTGTGTATCAGCCCTGTCCCCCGGTGTGTATCAGCCCTGTCCCCCGGTGTGTATCAGCCCTGTCCCCCGGTGTGTATTAGCCCTGTGCCCCGGTCTGTATCAGCCCCCTGTCCCCCAGTCTGTATCGACCCTGTCCCCTGGTCTGTATCAGCCCTGTCCCCCGGTCTGTATCAGCCCTGTCCCCCGGTGTGTATCAGCCATGTCCCCCAGTGTGTATCAGCCCTGTCCCCCGGTGCGTATCAGCCCTGTCCCCTGGTGTGTATCAGCCCTGTGCCTCGGTCTGTATCAGCCCTGCCTCCGGTGCGTATCAGCCCTGTCCCCCTGTCTGTATCAGCCCTGTCCCCTGGTGTGTATCAGCCCCCTGTCCCCCGGTCTGTATCGGTCCTGTCCCCCAGTGTGTATCAGCCCTGTCCCCCAGTGTGTATCAGCCCTGTGCCCCGGTCTGTATCAGCCCTGTCCCCCGGTGTGTATCAGCCCCCTGTCCCCCGGTGTGTATCAGCCCCCTGTCCCCCGGTGTGTATCAGCCCCCTGTACCCCGGTGTGTATCAGCCCTGTCCCCCGGTCTGTATCAGCCCTGTCCCCCGGTGCGTATCAGCCCTGTCCCCCGGTCTGTATCAGCCCTGTCCCCCGGTCTGTATCAGCTCTGTCCTCTGGTCTGTATCAGCCCTGTCCCCCGGTCTGTATCAGCTCTGTCCTCTGGTCTGTATCAGCCCCCTGTCCCCCCGGTGTGTATTGGCCCTGTCCCCCGGTGTGTATCAGCCCTGTCCCCCGGTCTGTATCTGCCCCCTGCCCTGGTCTGTACCTGATCTGTATCCCAGTCTGTTCTCCCCTTCCCTGAGGGAAGCTTTCACTGTGACCCCCCTCCCCTCTGGTTGAGTTGCCTCTCCTCCTGTTGTGTAATTTTTGCAGATATCGATGAGTGTCAGCTGTCTCAGGTGTCGGGACTCTGGGCCTGTTCTCCATACGCCTCCTGCACCAACACGCCCGGATCCTTCTCCTGTGTCTGCAAAGCAGGATTCGTGCGCTCGCTGGATGGAAAGAGCTGTGTCGGTGAGAATGGGGGAGGGGAGGGGTGGGGGGGGGAGGGGGGGGGTGGGCGGCGATAACACTCGGCTCGAGACGCTGAGATTCACCGGACTTTCCTCCTGCGTGAACAGAATCGAGAGCAGAATCAGTTCAACAGGATTGACTGATCTGACCAAAGGGAAAATCCAGTCAAACTTGGAGATGAAGAGTTCCAGTGACACTTGTCCGAACTGGTCTTGTGAACCTTGAAAGCGGATCCAATCCCCTTGATCTTCCTCTCGTCATCTTCTCCTTATCTATCTTTCTGTCCCTTTATCTGTTCTGGGTTATTTTCTCTTGTTCTCTCTCTCTCTCTCTCTCTCTCTCTCTCCTTTAGCCATGTCAGCCTCACTCAGCCTCACGCCGCATCCCACTGCCTCCCCGCTCTCTACCCGCCTCCGCCCTTCTCTGTCCCACTCCCCCCCCCCTCTCTCCTTCCTCTCTCACCCTCCTCCCTCCAATCCCCTTCTCTCGCCTCCTCTCCCGCCTTTCTCTCTCTCTCCCCCCGCCCCCCCTCGACTCTCTACCTCTCTCCTGCTACTCTGTCTTGCCCCCTTCTCTCTCCTTCCACGCACCCCCCACCCCCTGCCCTCACCCCCTCCCCCCTTTTGTTGAGTCCTGTCACTATACAGGCAGCTGCTGCCTCGCCCTCTCTGGCTCTCTCTGTCTGCCCGTAGCTGGAATGCCAGTTTAATGAACCTCCGTCTCGGCAGGGACCACTGACAGATTTGACCCCGAGTCACACATGACTTCAATTAGCCGCAGTTTTGCAGCCCCTCGGTTCACGCAGCCCGATAACAGCTGGAATGCCGGAAGGCTGGGATAAGGGACGTTATGAATCCCAGCTCACGATCCCAGGGAGACAGCCTCAGTCATGGAGGCCCCCTCCCCCAAAGCAAGGACCTCCCCAGCAGTGAAAAAAAAAACACAGTTCAGACCGGTCCCCTGGCTTCCCAGTTTGTTCTGGTGTTCCATTTTAAGGGATTTAAGACCGGTTTGGACCCCGTACTCCCATTTCCCAGCTTTTGTTTCTCTCTCTCTCTGGGTCACCTGAAAACCAGTCGGACTATTAAAGCTTCGACCCCCTCACCTCACGCTGGCGGCATGACACCACACCGCACGATGTGGGGAAGCTGTCCACAGGGCCCACGGAGGAATCAGCTCTGTGAGAGGGAGGGAGGGGAGTCCGGAGAGGTGACCGAAGGGCCCTCACACAGAGCAGCAGGATCTGAATTCCAAGAGGAGGGCAGTATGAACTGTAACCTGATCTTGCACGAAGTCAGTGGCAGCACTCTGAAGACTCCGGGTTCAAGCCCCGCTCCGGGACTTGGCACAAAAACCCGACACTCCAGTGCAGCGCTGAGGGAGTGCCGCACTGTTGGAGGTGCTGCCTTTCAGATGAGACTAAGCTTGGCATCATAGGTGCATGTAAAAGACCCTATGCTGCTAATCTGGAGAAGACCATGGAGTTAGCGCCTATCCCCAGTGTCCTGGGCAATATTTAACCCTCTAGCGGGTTGTTGCCGTGCTGCTGTCTGTGGGATCTTGCTGTGTGTAACTCATTTGCCACGTTTCCCACTTTACAACAGTGAATACACTTCAGAAGGCTCTCCATTTGCTATTAAAATTCCTGGGAATGCCCTGGGGTTATGAAAGGTGCTACAGGAATGCAATTGTTTCCTTCTTCTGCACATCAGGCTATTCATTTAAAGGGGGCATCACAAAACTGCAAATAAATCCCAAAAGCCAAGCGCTGGTGCGGTTGAGGGGGAGGATGTGACTCCCAGTTAGTCAGTCGGTTAGTTAGTTAGGTTTCAGGTAACCCTGGATACCCAGTGGAAACTGGATTTCTGCTGATCTCCCAAAGTTACAGTGACCAATCAGGAGGAGCCTAGAGGAATATCCTGGTAATGATGGTAAATGCAGTCGAACGGCTGATTTGTACAGGTTTGGGAATGTCTCTGCTTTCAGACTCAATGCTCGTGTTTATAAAATTTCAGCTTCAAACAAACTTGCATAAGGTTCAACAATCGGCACTGTTC
Source organism: Isurus oxyrinchus (assembly GCA_026770705.1). Lineage (NCBI taxonomy): Eukaryota > Metazoa > Chordata > Chondrichthyes > Lamniformes > Lamnidae > Isurus > Isurus oxyrinchus. Next base: position 4,469,710 of record JANJGN010000003.1, on the reverse strand, counting down.
TCAACAGTTTGTCTTGTTCTGTATGTTTCACTGAACATTTTGTCCTTTTCCTCCTCTCTCCCTCTCTCTCTCCCTCTCTCTCTCCCTCTCCCTCTCTCTCTCCCTCTCTCTCTCCCTCTCCCTCTCTCTCTCCCTCTCTCTCTGTCTCTCCCTCTCTCTCTGTCTCTTTCTGTCTCTCTGTCTCTCACTCTCCCTCTCTCTCACTCTCCCTCTCTCTCTGTCTCTCTCTCTGTCTCTCTCCCTCTCTCTCTGTCTCTCTCTCTCTCTGTCTCTCTCTCTGTCTCTCTCTCTCTGTCTCTCTCACCCTCCCTCCCTCTCTCTCACTCTCCCTCTCTCTCTCTGTCTCTCTCCCTCTCTGTCTCTCACTCTCCCTCTCTCTCTCTCTCCCTCTCTCTCTGTCTCTCTCTGCCTCGCTCTGTCTCTCTCTTTCTGTCTCTCACTCTCTGTCTCTCTCTCTGTTTGTCTCTCTCTGCCTCGCTCTGTCTCTCTCTCTCTCTCTCTGTCTCTCTCTCTCTCTCTCTCTCTCTCTCTGTCTCTCTCTCTGTCTCTCTCTCTCTGTCTCTCTCACCCTCCCTCCCTCTCCCTCACTCTCCCTCTCTCTCTCTGTCTCTCTCCCTCTCTGTCTCTCACTCTCCCTCTCTCTCTCTCTCCCTCTCTCTCTGTCTCTCTCTGCCTCGCTCTGTCTGTCTCTTTCTGTCTCTCACTCTCTGTCTCTCTCTCTGTTTGTCTCTCTCTGCCTCGCTCTGTCTCTCTCTCTCCCCCTCTCTCAGATGTGGATGAATGTACATTTGAGGAGAAATGCAGGCGGGAGCTGGGTAATCAGTGCATCAACACAGTGGGAAGCTACAGCTGTATCTGTCAGCCTGGATTCAGGCTGCAGGGACTCTCCTGCCTGGGTAAGTGAGACAAACTGTGTAACGTTTACGCTGGACTCCGCACCATTTCCCACTGCCTCACCTCCACTCCCCATAGGAACATAGAATTAGGAGCAGGAGGAGGCCACTCAGCCCCTCGAGCCTGCTCCGCCATTCAGTAAGATCATGGCTGATCTGACTGTGGCCTCAACCCCAATTTCCTGCCCTTGTCTCCCTCGCCAATCAAACATCTGTCTAACTCGGCCTTGAACGTAAGCAGTGACCCAGCCTCCACTGCTCTCTGGGGTGAAGAGTTCCAGAGACGAGAAGAAATCCCCCCTTGTCTTCAACTTTAAATACGGGGACCCCTGATTTTGAAACCACATCTCCTAGGTATAGACAGGCGCGGGGATCGAAGCTTATCGGGGGGTAGATGGGAATGTGGAACTCGAAACACAAGCAGAGCGGCTGTGATCTTGTTGAATCGTGGAGCAGGCTCGAGGGGCTGAATGGCCTTCTCCTGCTCCTGTTTTGTTTGTTTATAGATTTCCCCGCACCTCCTCTCAGCATCTACCCTGTCAAACCAACCTCCCCCCCCCACCCCTCAGAACCATCAATAAGATCACCTCTCAAACCCCAGTGGGCACAGGGCCCGGTCTGCTCAACCTTTCCTCGTGAGATAAACCCCCCCCTTCATCCCGGGAATCAGCCGCGTGGACCTTCTCTGAACGGCCTCCAGTGCGAGTCTATCCCTCCTGAGGTAACGAGACCAGACCTGCTCACCTTACACTTTGCTGTAACCTGGCATGCACTACCCGATAGGAGAGCGGAAGCAGGTTCAGTGATAACTTACAAAAGGGAATTAGATAAATATTTGCAAGGGAAACATTTAAAAGGCTATATGGGAAAGAGCTGAGCAGAAGAGCTAGCACAGGCATGACGGGCTGAACAGCCTCCTGTGCTGTTTCGTTCTATGTGCAAAGAGCTCGTAGGCTCGGCCATTAGGTTTGAGACCATCGTTCAGCTGTCTCTGCTAGTTGCCCCTGTCCACTGGCTCCCTCCAGGAGACCCCCCTTTAACTCAGACCCGATCCCGAGTCTCTTTATAATTCCAACCTCCATCTCCGAACTCACCTTGTCCACAGCTCCTGCTCTGTCTCCCATTTCCCACTAAAGCCACTGACCACCCGACTCTGCTCCCTGGTCCCTGTGTTAGGTGATCTTGTAGCTGTCTGGTCAGTTACTGACTCCTCCCCTGTAAAAACGTATGTAAACGCCACCCACCCACTTCAAAAAATGTCACACCCCCACCCCCCCCACCCCACCTCCCCCCCCCGCCCCCCCCCCCCCCCCCCCCCCCACCCCCCAGTCACTGACCCAGCATCACAACAAGCTCTTCTATCATGACCTAGCGGCTCTGCACCCAAGAAGATCGCAGGTCCTAATGCAAAGGGCCAATGTAAGAGATCATCAGGAGTGACGACCTCAACCTGCTCCTGCACAGGGAATCCCGAGCATAAATGGAGGCTTGTGTAGGTCACCCCCAGAGTGCAGCTCCTCACACTCCCTCAGGGTATAGCAGACAGCTCATTGTCTCCCGCGTTCTCTAGAAATGGGAGCCTCCCACCAGCAGCTCGGGATCTTTAACAGTTGTATTTGCTGGCCTGTCTCTGGGTTATTTCTGTAATGAAAGCTTTCATGATGGGGAGATGGTGGCTTGGTGGTAATGTCACTGGCCTAAGTAACCCAGAGGCCCCGGGCTAATGCCCTGGGGCTACGTTATTTAATTACTATTTAAAAAAGGTCGGGAATTGAAAGCTGGTCTTGGTTGTGGTATCTACGATCATCGATTGTGTAAAAACCCATCTGGGTCACTAATGTCCTTTAGGGAAGGAAATCTGCCGTCCTTACCTGGTCTGGCCCTACATGTGACTCCAGACCCACAGCAACGTGGCTGATTCTTAACTGCCCTCATGGAATGGCTGAGCAGACCCATTAGGGATGGAAACAAGTGCTGGCCCAGCCAGTGACGCCCACGTCCCATGAAAGAATACATTTAAAAACCTGACGGGTCATCAGCCTGACTAGGAGGCCACTGCATCCCTGGAGAGCAGCTGGACTGTCTTTATTCCGGTTTCCACTGCCTAGACTTGGGGCCCGTGGCCAGGAGTTATACCCTCAGCATCATAGACCTCGGGTAGTGGTACGTTCTCCGGAGACGGGGCGTGTCTACTATAGGGGTACAAGAGCCCAGCTTCTGGGGAGTTGTTACCAATGGTAATGCTTCGGGCCCACACAGGGTTACATCACTGTGTCCAGGGGTCTCGGTATACGGACTCCATGTCTGTGTAATGATTCACTGCTCCCTTAGGGCAGGAGGCTGGTGATTACCTCATTGTAGGTGTGGGATGAGTTTATGTAGTTATCATTGTTAATTGTATAAATTTAGGTATTTACAGGTGGAGGGCACTGACTGAATCATCATTTGAGTGTACATTGACGCTGTGTTTTGAATAGAGTTAGGAGCTATAGGAGAGGGTCCAGAGGAGGTTCACGAGAACGATCCCAGGAATGAAAGGCTTAACATATGAGGAACGTTTGAGGACTCTGGGTCTATACTCGATGGAGTTTAGAAGGATGAGGGGGGGATCTGATTGAAACTTACAGAATACTGAAAGGCCTGGATAGAGTGGACGTGGGGAAGATGTTTCCATTAGTAGGAGAGACTAGGACCCGAGGGCACAGCCTCAGAGTAAAGGGAAGACCTTTTAGAACAGAGATGAGGAGAAACTTCTTTAGCCAGAGAGTGGTGAATCTATGGAATTCATTGCCACAGAAGGCTGTGGAGGCCAGGTCATTGAGTGTACTTAAGAGCGCGATAGGTAGGTTCTTGATTGGTAAGGGGGTCAAAGGTTACAGGGAGAAGGCAGGAGAATGGGGTTGAGAAACTTATCAGCCATGATTGAATGGCAGAGCAGACTCAATGGGCCGAATGGCCTAATTTCTGCTCCTATGTCTTATGGTATATATAATTGTAAAGCTCCATTTTATGAATAAATCTGAAACTGAGTGGCCCCTGGAGCTGGATTTCCGTCTCCCAGTGGAGGTCTGGATCTGCTCACAAAACACGGAATGCAGTTTGGGTTTTTTTTTGCTGATAAAGCAATTTTCAATTTTACTCTTCCTTCCCCTCCTCACCCCCCCCCCCCCCCCCCCCCCCCCCCCGCCAAACACCCGATTCCCGCGTGGCCTATTGGTCAGTCGGGAGGGTGGGGAGATCCTTGGGCGCTGAACGCACCAGCACCTCCCCAGAGGTCAGGGTCCCCGTCCTGAGGACCCCAGGATAACTGTGAGTTATTTTCATGCGCTGGGGGTGGGCTTTTTTTGCAAGAAACCCACTTAAGCTGCTAATGGCTTCAGTTCCGCAGGTGCTCGATTGGTTCCAGGTGATTGGAACTTTTACGAGGCAGTAAGAACAGAATGTGCCTCTGATGAGGTTCCTTGTATGTTATGGACAGGTATGGGCCAACGTTTGGCAGATGGAGTTTAACGTGGATAAGTGTGAGGTTATTTATCCATTTTGGTCAGAAGAATAAAAAGGCGACTTATTATTTAAATGGAGAGAAACTTCAGAATGCTTCAGTGCAGAGGGATCTGGGTGTCCTCGTGCATGAATCGCTGAAAGCTAGTCTGCAGGTACAGCAGGTAATAAGGAAGGCAAATGGAATTTTGGCATTTATTGCTAAAGGAATAGAGTATAAAAATAGGGAGGTATTGTTGCAACTGTACAAGGCATTGGTGAGACCGCACCTGGAGTACTGTGCACAGTTTTGGTCCCCTTACTTGAGGAAGGATGTAGTTGCATTGGAGGCGGTTCAGAGGAGGGTCACTAGATTGATTCCAGAGATGTGGGGCTTGTCTTATGAGGAGAGAGTGAGCAGTTTAGGCCTATACTCACTAGAGTTTAGAAGGATGAGCGGAGATCTAATTGAGGTATATAAGATGGTAAAGGGGACAGACAAAGTAGACGTGGAGCGGATGTTTCCCCTTGTGGGACATTCTAGAACGAGAGGCCATAGTTTTAGGATAAGGGGAGGTAGATTTAAATCAGAGATGAGGAGAAATTACTTTTCTCAATGTGTTGTGAATCTGTGGAATTCACTACCTCAGAGTGCAGTGGATGCCGGGACACTGAATAAATTTGAGGAGGAGATAGACAGGTTTTTAATTAGTAACGGGGTGAAAGGTTATGTGGAGAGGGCGGGAAATTGGAGTTGAGGCTGAAATGAGATCAGCCATGATCATATTGAATAGTGGGGCAGGCTCGAGGGGCTGGATTGCCAACTCCTGCTCCTAGTTCTTATGTTCTCATGTTTGCAAACCTAAATAAGCACTTAAAGGATTATAATTTTTTTGTACAGTGGAGTAGTTTTTTTTCCAGTATCAATGACAGTTTGTCTGAATTCAGGATTTTATTCGAATGTTAGAGGCTTAATTT
>JANJGN010000003.1:4449359-4459359 GCA_026770705.1 Isurus oxyrinchus | reverse complement strand
GACCCAACACCACACACACACACAACACACATACATCCACACACACACACCACACACACACACACACACCACACATACACACACACCCACATACACACACCACACACACACAGGCACGCGCACACACCACACACACACACACACACACACACACACATGCACACACCACACACACCACACACACACACACACACACACACACACACATTCAGAACCTCACACACTCATATACACTCAGCCTTATACACACAACATACCAACTCTCACATGTGTGCACACGCGTACACGCAATGTGTTTGATGGGGACAGTGTAGAGGGAGCTTTACTCTGTATCTAACCCCGTGCTATACCTGTCCTGGGAGTGTTTGATGGGGACAGTGTGGAGGGAGCTTTACTCTGTATCTAACCCCATGCTGTACCTGTCCTGGGAGTGTTTGATGGGGACGGTGTAGAGGGAGCTTTACTCTGTATCTAATCCCATGCTGTACCTGTCCTGGGAGTGTTTGATGGGGACAGTGTAGAGGGAGCTTTACTCTGTATCTAAACCCGTGCTGTATCTGTCCTGGGAGTGTTTGATGGGGACAGTGTAGAGGGAGCTTTACTCTGTGTCTAACCCCGTGCTATACCTGTCCTGGGAGTGTTTGATGGGGACAGTATAGAGGGAGCTTTACTCTGTATCTAACCCCATGCTGTACCTGTCCTGGGAGTGTTTGATGGGGACGGTGTAGAGGGATCTTTACTCTGTATCTAACCCCGTGCTGTCCCTGTCCTGGGAGTGTTTGATGGGGACAGTGTAGAGGGAGCTTTACTCTGTATTTAACACCGTGCTGTACCTGTCCTGGAGTGTTTGAAGAGGACAGTGTAGAGGGGGCTTTACTCTGTATCTAACCCCGTGCTGTACCTGTCCTGGGAGTGTTTGACGGGGACAGTGTAGAGGGATCTTTACTCTGTATCTAACCCCGTGCTGTTCCTGTCCTGGGAGTGTTTGATGGGGACAGTGTAGAGGGAGCTTTACTCTGTATCTAACCCCGTGCTGTACCTGTCCTGGGAGTGTTTGATGAGGACAGTGTAGAGGGATCTTTACTCTGTATCTAACCCCGTGCTGTACCTGTCCTGGGAGTGTTTGATGGAGACAGTGTAGAGGGAGCTTTACTCTGTATCTAACCCCGTGCTGTACCTGTCCTGGGAGTGGCAGGGTTGACCTGTTTCTCAGTTCCTTATTGTGGGATCTTCACTCCTGACCTCGAGGTAGAGTTAGGAGGCTATTGTACCCACTGCTGGTCCTTACTCCCAGTCACTCTTCCTGATCTGCTGCTTGTGGTGATTTTCAGATATCGATGAGTGTTCACTGAGGAATGGGCAGTGCCAGCAGGTGTGTGTGAACGAACCGGGCAGCTTCAAATGCCAGTGTCACCATGGATACACACTGACCGAGGACAGCAGGTCTTGCACAGGTAAAACAATCCAGTTAAAGTACAAACAAGTGGTGGCCTACAGCCAGAGGATGAGCGCAGGTGAGGTGATACAGTGTGAAGACACCATTACCACAAGCACAGGCACTAACAGGAAGACAGAGACAGTCACTGTTCACATGTGAGAATGGACATGTGCTCACACGCGTGCCTCCATGTGTGTCTTTTTGAACTTTGTCCAGCTTCTCTCCTTTCTCGGAGTTCACCTTGTCCACAAGACCCACCCCCCCTGCTCCCTGAAGCAGGAGACGCGGAGGGACGTTGTGAGTACGAAGTTTTCTAAGCGGTGAGCGGTAACGACCTGGAACTCACTATTCATGAGGGTGGGAGATATGGGAACAATCAACATGGCCCAAAGGAAACTGGGTGGAGGCTGGAGGAACTAAACCTGCAGGGTTGCAGGGATCGAGCGAGGGAGTGGGACTGACTGGATTGCTCTGTGGAGAGCTGACATTGACTCACTGGGCTGAATGACCTCCTTCTGTGCCCTAAATGACTCCTGGACTCCAACCAATTCCCACTCAATTCCTCATCACACAACCTTCCCTCCTGGCCCCCATGTTAGACATTATTAGTTTTTCTTCGATCATGGGATGTGGCCTTCTCTGGCTGGGCCCAGCATTTATTGCCCATCCCTAATTGCCCTTGAGAAGGTGGTGGTGAGCTGCCTTCTTGAACCGCTGCAGTCCATGTGGTGTAGGTACACCCACAGTGCTGTTAGGGAGGGAGTTCCAGGATTTTGACTCAGCGACAGTGAAGGAACGGTGATATATTTCCAAGTCAGGATGGTGAGTGACTTGGAGGGGAACTTCCAGGTGGTGGTGTTCCCATCTATCTGCTGCCCTTGTCCTTCTAGATGGTAGTGGTCGTGAGTTTGGAAGGTGCTGTCTAAGGAGCCTTGGTGAGTTCCTGCAGTGCATCTTGTAGATGGTACACACACTGCTGCTACTGTGCGTCGGTGGTGGAGGGAGTGAATGTTTGTGGATGGGGTGCCAATCAAGCGGGGCTGCTTTGTCCTGGATGGTGTCAAGCTTCTTGAGTGTTGTGGGAGCTGCACCCGTCCAGGCAAGTGGGGATATTCCATCAAAGTGCTGGAAAAACTCAGCAGGTCTGGCAGCATCTGTGGACAGAAAAACAGAGTTAACGTTTTGAGTCCAATATGACGCTTTTTCGGAACTGACAAACAAACATACGAATTAGAGCATGAGTAGGCCGTTCGGCCCCTCGAGCCTGCTCCACCATTCAATAAGATCATGGCTGGTCTGACTTCAACCCCACATTCCCACCTCCCCCAATAACCTTTCACCCCCTTGCTTATCAAGAATCTATCCACCTCAGCCTTAAAAATATTCAAAGACTCTGCTTCCACCGCCTTTTGAGGAAGAGATTTCCAAACACTCACTACCCTCTGGGAGAAAAAGATTCTCCTCATCCCTGTCTTAAATGGGTGACCCCTTATTTTAAACAGTGACCCCTTGTCCTAGCTTCTCCCACCATAGGAAACATCCTCCCCACCCCCCACCCTGTCCACAGTCATCAGGAACTGAGGTCAGAGTTAACCTTGTACGTCCAGAAACAGTAGCAATAATATGGGACAGGCCGTGTGTGTCGGAGCCGGGGAGAAGCTGGGGTTGAATATTTTTAAGTAGTTTACTTCATCTTTCAGATTTTGATGAATGTCTTGTTGAGAATGGAGGTTGTAGCCAGATCTGTACAAATACCAACGGGTCATTTGCCTGCTCGTGTTACCATGGATACCAGCTGCATGTCGACAAGAAGCAGTGCGTCGGTGAGTCGATATTATTTCAGGATAGTTTTATAACGGCTGATGTTCTGCCTGATTTATTGCTGATAGTAGGGTCAGCGATTCCACACTGACCCCGGCAGGACAGCAGTTCCTTTGTTTGGGTTTGCTGGGATGGGTTGGGGAGGTGGGGCGGTGGGAGAAGGAGCGATGATTGATTGTGTGTCTCCACCCACATCATGGCCAACCCTACTGAGGCTGAGACTCTGTATTCATTCACAAGATGTCCGCATCAGTCAGTAGCTAGGCCAGCATTTACTGCCCATCCCTCATTGCCCCTTGAGTGGTGAGCTGCCTTCTTGAGCCGCTGCAGTCCATGTGGTGTAGGTACACCCACAGTGCTGTTAGGGAGGGAGTTCCAGGATTTTGACTCAGCGACAGTGAAGGAACGGCGATATATTTCCAAGTCAGGATGGTGAGTGACTTGGAGGGGAACTTCCAGGTGATGGTGTTCCCATCTATCTGCTGCCCTTGTCCTTCTAGATGGTACAGATCACCGGTTTGGAAGGTGCTGTCTAAGGAGCCTTGGTGAGTTGCTGCAGTGCATCTTGTAGATGGTACACACACTGCTGCTACTGTGCGTCGGTGGTGGAGGGAGTGAATGTTTGTGGATGTGGTGCCAATCAAGTGGGCTGCTTTGTCCTGGATGGTGTCAAGCTTCTTGAGTGTTATATGAGCTGCACTCATCCAGGCAAGTGGGGACTATTCCATCACACTCCTGACTTGTGCCTTGTAGATGGTGGACGGGCTTTGGGGAGACAGGAGGTGAGTTACTCGTCGCAGGATTCCCAGCCTCTGACCTGCTCCTGTAGCCACAATATTTATATGGCTAGTCCAGTTCAGTTTCTGGTCAATGGTAACCCCCAGGATGTTGATAGTGGGGGATTCAGTGATGGTAATGCCATTGAATGTCAAAGGGCGATGGTTAGATTCTCTCTTGTTGGAGATGGTCATTGCCTGGCACTTGTGTGGCGCGAATGTTACTTGCCACTTGTCAGCCCAAGCCTGGATATTGTCCAGGTCTTGCTGCATTTGGACATGGACTGCTTCAGTATCTGAGGAGTTGCAAATGGTGCTGAATATTGTGCAATCATCAGCGAACATCCCCACTTCTGACCTTATGATGGGAGGAAGGTCATTGATGAAGATGGTTGGGCCGAGGACACTACCCTGAGGAACTCCTGCAGTGATGTCCTGGAGCTGAGATGACTGACCTCCAACAACCACAACCATCTTCCTTTGTGCTCGGTATGACTCCAACCAGTGGAGAGTTTCCCCCTGATTCCCATTGACTCCAGTTTTGCTAGGGCTCCTTGATGCCACACTCGGTCAAATGCTGCCTTGATGTCAAGCACACTAACTCTCACCTCACCTCGGGAGTTCAGCTCTTTTGTCCATGTTTGAACCAAGGCTGTAATGAGGTCAGGAGCTGAGTGGCCCTGGCGGAACCCAAACTGGGTGTCAGTGAGCAGGTTATTGCTAAGTAAATGCCGCTTGATAGCACTGTTGATGACCCCTTCCATTACTTTACTGATGATTGAGAGTAGACTGAGGGGGTGGTAATTGGCCGGGTTGGATTTGTCCTGCTTTGTGTGTACAGGACACACCTGGACAATTTTCCACATAGCCGGGTAGATGCCAGTGTTGTCGCTGTACTGGAACAGCTTGGCTAGGGGCGCGGCAAGTTCTGGTGCACAAGTCTTCAGTGCTACTGCTGGAATATTGTCAGGACCCATAGACTTTGCAGTATCCAGTGCCTTCAGCCGTTTCTTGATATCACGTGGAGTGAATCGAATTGTCTGAAGACTGGCATCTGTGATGCTGGGGACCTCCAGAGGAGGCTGAGATGGATCATCCACTCGGCACTTCTGGCTGAAGATTGTTGCAAATGCTTCAGCCTTATCTTTTGCACTGATGTGCTGGGCTCCTCCATCATTGAGGATGGGGATATTTGTGGAGCCTCCTCCTCCAGTGAGTTGTTTAATTGTCCACCACCATTCACGACTGGATGTGGCAGGACTGCAGAGCTTAGATCTGATCTGATGGTTGTGGGATCGCTTAGCTCTGTCTGTCACTTGCTGTTTATGCTGTTTGTTATGTAAGTAGTCCTGTGTTATAGCTTCACCAGGTTGACACCTCATTTTTAGGTGTGCCTGGTGCTGCTCCTGACATGCCCTCCTGCACTCTTCATTGAACCAGGGTTGATCCCCAGGCTTGATGGTAATGGTAGAGTGGGGGATATGCCGGGCCATGAGGTTACAGATTGTGTTCGAGTACAATTCTGCTGCTGCTGATGGCCCACAGCACCTCATGGATGCTCAGTCTTGAGTTGCTAGATCTGTTTGAAACCTATCCTATTTAGCATGGTGATAGTGCCACTTCATCTCCACAACGACTGTGCGGTGGTCACTCCTACTGATACTGTCATGGACAGATGCACCTGCGACAGGCAGGTTGGTGAGGATGAGGTCAAGTATGCTTTTCCCTCTTGTTGGTTCTCTCACCACCTGCCGCAGACCCAGTCTAGCAGCTATGTCCTTTAGGACTCGGCCAGCTCGGTCAGTAGTGGTGCTACCGAGCCTCTCTTGGTGATGGACATTGAAGTCCCCCACCCAGAGTATCTTCTGCACCCTTGTCACCCTCAGTGCTTCCTCCAAGTGGTGTTCAATATGGAGGAGCACTGATTCATCAGCTGAGGGAGGATGGTACGTGGTAATTAGCGGGAGGTTTCCTTGTCCATGTTTGACCTGATGCCAGGACATTTCACTGTTTCCAGAATCATGGTTAAGAGCTCCCAGATCAGATCCATCCTGACAGTATACCATTGTGTCGTCATCTCTGGTTGGTCTGTTCTGTTGGTTTTATAGGGCAAACCCAGGCATGATGATGATAACATCTGAGACGCTGTCATAGTCACCGAATCATACCTTAAAGACAAGGTTAGGCTGTTGACTAGTCTGTCAGACAGGCTTCCCAATTTTCTCACAAGCCCCAGATGTTGGTGCTGGGTTGACAGGGTTGAGTTTGCCATTGTTGTTTCTGGTGCCTAGGTCAACGCCGGGTAGTCCATCCAGCTGAACTTCTTTTAGATTTGATAGCAGTTTGATACAACCGAGTGGCTTGCTAGGGCATTTCAGCTTGCTAAGGCATTTCAGAGTCTGGAGTCACATGTAGGCCAGACCAGGTAAGGAGGACAGATTCCCTTCCCTAAAGGACGTTAGTGAACCAGATGGGTTTTTACAACAGTCGACAATGGTTTCATTGTCACCGTTACTGAGACTAGCTTTATATTCCAGATTTATTAATTGAATTTAAATTCCACCAGCTGCCGTGGTGGGATTTGAACCTGTATCCACCCCCCCCCACCCCAGAGGGTGAGCCTGGGCCTCTGGCTTACTGGTCCAGCAACGTTACCACTACGCCACCGGCTCCCCAAAGGTGGTGGGCGGGTTGCGATCAAGCAGGCTGCTTTGGTAGTGTCGAGCTCTTGAATTTTGTTTGGGCTGCACTCATCCAAGCAAGTGGAGAGTTTTCCCTGAGACTTGTTCCGAACACTGAACATTACAAGACAGTTATGTTTTATAATATCTCATTCAATTTTAAGGTTAAACAATACGTTTTGAAAAGGGGAATGGAGAGGCTGTACTCAGCAGTTCCACTCAGAGACAGGCCCATGTGATCTGGTAGCCATGGGGAGGGTGGGCATCTCAAACAGAAAACTAATGAAATCAGGTGACAATTCTCACACCTTGACAGAGTAATGGGACAGCTGATTTATGAAACAGTGAGAGAAAGACAAGGCAGATACTGATCTCTAAAGAAATAGCAGCTGTTGCTGTGAAGAGCAGAGGAGGGCTGTTGTTTTAACACCTTAGCAGGATGCTTGTGAGGGTCTGTGTTCTGTTTGGGAGGAAGGGGACAGAACCATCTCGATTTTTGGAGATTTCAGGACAAGGAGTCTCCAATGTGGACCTTGCTGGTAAAAGCTGGATCTGGAAGATTCGCACCTGGAAGAGTGGAACGATTTTTGGAGGATTCTGGAAGTTTTGACCAGGTGTGGCAGGGAGAAGTGAGCCTGCTGGAGATCCAGGTGTAACTTTGAAGTTGTCCTTATAATGCTACACACACACATCTGCCAGAAGTGCAGTGCTCAGCAAAAGCAGTTGTAAGACATATCTTAATTGCATTGGTTAGTTAACGCAAAAGCACCTATTCTTTGGTTTATTAGTTCCCTTTTAATTAATGTTTGTTTCAGAAAGAGTCCTTCGCTTATTTCTGTCAGTCGCTGGGAAATTCATCTCTTTTAACAAGTTATCCGCCTCTACAGTATCACACTCCTGACTTGTGTCTCGTAGATGGTGGACAGGAGTCAGGAGGTGGGTTACTCTCTGCAGAATTCCCAGCCTCTGACCTGCTCTTGTAGCCACAGTATTTATATGGCTGGTCCAGTTCAGTTTCTGGTCAGTGCTGTGCTGGGTGGTCAGTTGAACTCTCTCTCCTGGTGACTGTCAGTCTAACTCTGTTCCTTTTCTCCTTCTCAGACATTGACGAGTGTAAGATCAATAATGGTGGGTGCTCCCACTCCTGCACCAACAGAAATGGGAGTCACACTTGCAGGTGCCCTATTGGACTGGCATTGGACAAGGACAATCGCACCTGTATCAGTGAGTAATGGCCACACACTTCACCAACTCACTGCACCTCCATACCCTTTACCCACATATTGCTACAATACTGCCATCCATCGCTGGTGCCTACTTTACCACAATTCAGAGATACTTTCCAGGTCCAGGAACACTGAAGCCTCCGGTGTGTCTTGATTAGATTCCAGTCTGTAACTCGCTCCCGGGTATCTGTTATTCTATATATAAACCACCCCAAACCCCTCGATTAGATTCCAGTCTGTAACTCACTCCCGGGTATCTGTTATTCTATATATAAACCACCCCGAACCCCTCGATTAGATTCCAGTCTTTAACTCACTCCTGGGTATCTGTTATTCTATATATAAACCACCCCGAACCCCTCGATTAGATTCCAGTCTGTAACTCACTCCCGGGTATCTGTTATTCTATATATAAACCCCCCGAACCCCTCGATTAGATTCCAGCCTGTAACTCACTCCTGGGTATCTGTTATTCTATATATAAACCCCCCGAACTCCTCGATTAGATTCCAGTCTGTAACTCACTCCTGGGTATCTGTTATTCTATATATAAACCCCACAAACACCTCGGTTAGATTCCAGTCTGTAACTCACTCCCGGGTATCTGTTATTCTATATATAAACCCCACAAACCCCACGATTAGATTCCAGTCTGTAACTCATTCCCAGGTATCTGTATTCTATATATAAACCCCACAAACACCTCGGTTAGATTCCAGTCTGTAACTCACTCCCGGGTATCTGTTATTCTATATATAAACCCCCCGAACCCCTCGATTAGATTCCAGTCTGTAACTCACTCCCGGGTATCTGTTATTCTATATATAAACCACCCTGAACCCCTCGATTAGATTCCAGTCTGTAACTCACTCCCGGGTATCTGTTATTCTATATATAAACCACCCCGAACCCCTCAATTAGATTCCAGCCTGTAACTCACTCCCGGGTACCTGTTATTCTATATATAAACCACCCCGAACTCCTCGATTAGATTCCAGTCTGTAACTCACTCCCGGGTATCTGTTATTCTATATATAAACACCCCAAACCCCTCGATTAGATTCCAGACTGTAACTCACTCCTGGGTATCTGTTAATCTATATATAAACCACCCCGAACCCCTCAATTAGATTCTAGTCTGTAACTCACTCCCAGGTATCTGTTATTCTATATATAAACCACCCCAAACCCTTGATTAGATTCCAGTCTGTAACTCACTCCCAGCTATCTGTTATTCTATATATAAAACACCCGAACCCCTCGATTAGCTTCCAGTCTGTAACTCACTCCTGGGTATCTGTTGTTCTATATATAAACCACCCCGAACCCCTCGATTAGATTCCAGTCTGCAACTCACTCCCAGATATCTGTTATTCTATATATAAACCCCCCGAACTCCTCGATTAGATTCCAGTCTGTAACTCACTCCTGGGTATCTGTTATTCTACACATAAACCCCCCGAACCCTCAATTAGATTCCAGCCTGTAACTCACTCCCGAGTCTCTGTTATTCCAATTATAAACCACCCCGAACCCCTCGATTAGATTCCAGTCTGTAACTCACTCCCGGGTCTCTGTTATTCTATATATAAACCCCACAAACCCCACGATTAGATTCCAGTCTGTAACTCATTCCCAGGTATCTGTTATTCTATATATAAACCCCACAAACACCTCGGTTAGATTCCAGTCTGTAACTCACTCCCGGGTATCTGTTATTCTATATATAAACCCCACAAACCCCTCGATTAGATTCCAGACTGTAACTCACTCCCGGGTATCTGTTATTCTATATATAAACCCCACAAACCCCTCGATTAGATTCCAGACTGTAACTCACTCCCGGGTATCTATTATCCTATATATAAACCCCCAAACCCCTCGATTAGATTCCAGTCTGTAACTCACTCCCGGGTATCTGTTATTCTATATATAAACCCCACAAACCCCTCGATTAGATTCCAGTCTGTAACTCACTCCCGGGAATCTGTTATTCTATATATAAACCCCACAAACACCTCGATTAGATTCCAATCTGTAACTTACTCCCAGGTATCT
>JANJGN010000003.1:4399359-4441859 GCA_026770705.1 Isurus oxyrinchus | reverse complement strand
AGTCATAGAAACTTAGAAACTAGGAGCAGGAGTGAGCCATTCGGCCCATCGAGCCTTCTTCACCATCCAGTATGATCATGGCTGATCCTCTATCTCAAGGCCATATTCCCGCTCTCTGCCCATATCCCTTGATGCCTTTAGATCGTAGAAATCTATCTATTCTTAAATATATTCAGTGACCCGGCCCCCACAGTCTCTGTGGTAGAGAATTCCACAGGTTCACCACCCTCTGAGTGAAGAAGTTTCTCCTCATCTCAGTCCTAAATGGTCTACCCCGTATCCTCAGACTGTGACCCCCTCTTGTTCTAGAACCACCAGCCAGAGGAAACATCCTCTCTCTCTATTCAGTCTGTCCATCCCTGTCAGAATTTTATACATTTCAATGAGATCCCCTCTCATTCTTCTAAACTCCAGTGAATACAGGCCTGGTCGGCCTAATCTCTCCTCATACAACAGACCTGCCATCCCAGGAATCAGTCTGGTGAAACTTTGCTGCTCTCCCTCTATGGCCAGTATTATCAAACTAACCTGATGTCTCCTTTTGTGGTTCAGTGTCAGGTTTGCTTTGATAGTCCTCCTGTGAAGCACCTTGGGATGTTTTACTATATTAGAGGTACTATCTAATGACAAGTTATTGTTCATATTATAAGAATGACATGCCACTTAAGCCCCTGATATTTCTCTCTTGACATTCCACAGATGTGGACGAGTGTAATGATTTTACGAATGGTGGGTGTCAGCAGGTGTGTAACAACTCACCTGGGAGCTTCAGCTGTAGCTGTTCCAGCGGCTTCCAGTCCCGGACTGATGACAGGACCAAGTGCGAACGTGAGTGATGTACATTCATTCCTCAATCTCACAGCAACGTGTTCAGGGGGAGCGAGGGTTCAGAGCCTGGAGCAAAGGGAGACTCCTGTCCGAGGCCCGAGACTGTGTGTCAGGATCAGCATAAACCTGAACATTTAGCTCTGTTTCTCTCTCCAGATGCTGCCTGATCTTTTCTGTTTCATTCCCATTGTACAGTATAAAGACAGAGAAGAGATACTTACTGTCAACGTGTGTGCACAGGGGTACATGCTATATATCTCCCAGGACAGTGTAGAGGAAGCTTTACTCTGTATCTAACCCCGTGCTGTACCTGTCCTGGGAGTGTTTGATGGGGACAGTGTAGAGGGAGCTTTACTCTGTATCTAACCCCATGCTGTACCTGTCCTGGGAGTGTTTGATGGGGACAGTGTAGAGGGAGCTTTACTCTGTATCTAACCCCGTGCTGTACCTGTCCTGGGAGTGTTTGATGGGGACAGTGTAGAGGGAGCTTTACTCTGTTTCTAACCCCGTGCTGTACCTGTCCTGGGAGTGTTTGATGGGGACAGTGTAGAGGGAGCTTTACTCTGTTTCTAACCCCGTGCTGTACCTGTCCTGGGAGTGTTTGATGGGGACAGTGTAGAGGGAGCTTTACTCTGTATCTAACCCCGTGCTGTACCTGTCTTGGGAATGTTTGATGGGGACAGTGTAGAGGGAGCTTTACTCTGTTTCTAACCCCGTGCTGTACCTGTCCTGGGAGTGTTTGATGGGGACAGTGTAGAGGGAGCTTTACTCTGTATCTAACCCCGTGCTGTACCTGTCCTGGGAGTGTTTGATGGGGACAGTGTAGAGGGAGCTTTACTCTGTATCTAACCCCGTGCTGTACCTGTCCTGGGAGTGTTTGATGGGGACAGTGTAGAGGGAGCTTTACTCTGTATCTAACCCCGTGCTGTACCTGTCCTGGGAGTGTTTGATGGGGACAGTGTAGAGGGAGCTTTACTCTGGATCTAACCCCGTGCTGTACCTGTCCTGGGAGTGTTTGATGGGGACAGTGTAGAGGGAGCTTTACTCTGTATCTAACCCCGTGCTGTACCTGTCCTGGGAGTGTTTGATGGGGACAGTGTAGAGGGAGCTTTACTCTGTATCTAACCCCGTGCTATACCTGTCCTGGGAGTGTTTGATGGGGACAGTGCAGAGGGAGCTTTACTCTGTATCTAACCCTGTACTGTACGTGTCCTGGGAGTGTTTGATGGGGACAGTGTAGAGGGAGCTTTACTCTGTATCTAACCCCGTGCTGTACCTGTCCTGGGAGTGTTTGATGGGGACAGTGTAGAGGGAGCTTTACTCTGTATCTAACCCCGTGCTGTACCTGTCCTGGGAGTGTTTGATGGGGACAGTGTAGAGGGAGCTTTACTCTGTATCTAACCTAGTGCTGTACCTGTCCTGGGAATGTTTGATGGGGACAGTGTAGAGGGAGATTTACTCTGTATCTAACCCCGTGCTGTACCTGTCCTGGGAGTGTTTGATGGGGACAGTGTAGAGGGAGCTTTACTCTGTATCTAACCCCGTGCTGTACCTGTCCTGGGAGTGTTTGGTGGGGACAGTGTAGAGGGAGCTTTACTCTGTATCTAACCCCGTGCTGTACCTGTCCTGGGAGTGTTTGATGGGGACAGTGTAGAGGGAGCTTTACTCTGTATCTAACCCCGTGCTGTACCTGTCCTGGGAGTATTTGATGGGGACAGGGTAGAGGGAGCTTTACTCTGTATTTGACAGATACACACAATTTCTAATAGAAACACAAATCTGTGTTTCCTCTCCTGGGTTATTTCTGCTCTCACGCAGGACTGTGACCTGAGATGTGTTACTGTGTGCTGCACAGACTGTTGACATTCTGTCTCTCCCTTTCATCCCCCCAGCGGTTTGTAACCCCGTCTGTCAGAACTATGGGGTGTGTGTGGCTCCTGATACCTGTGAGTGCCCTGCTGGATACCCTGGACCGGGATGCTCTGGTAAGTCCCTGAACTCCTTGAGCAGTCTGTCTCGAGAAATGTGTAACTGCAATCAGGAGTATTCAAGCGAATGAGGAAAGCAGAGGGATTGGACCACACTGAATGCTGGCCTCCTTCATCTGGTTACTGTTAATTCAATCCAACAGATTCCAGTCCCTTCATCTGTAAACTGCCCAACTTTACTTTATCCTTTTGGGAAGTATTTTAGATTAGAATTGTTGCTCCTCTCCCTGGAGTTTTCATTGTATTGAAATAGATTCTGTAGATCCAATGAGCAACTGGCTGATCACAGGAAGTTACTCACTCAGAGGTATTGATAGTAACCACAGACTTGAATCACAGGAAGAGGCCACTTCATCTTTTCACCGACACAGTCCCAAACTAATCCCACTATCCCGCTCTCTCCCCATAGCCCTGTATCAAAACCCCAAACTAATCCCACTGTCCCACTCTCTCCCCATAGCCCTGTATCAAAACCCCAAACTAATCCCACTGCCCCGCTCTCTCCCCATAGCCCTGTATCAATCCCCAAACTAATCCCACTGCCCCGTTCTCACCCCATAGCTCTGTATCAAAACCCCAAACTAATCCCACTGTCCCACTCTCTCCCCATAGCCCTGTACCAATCCCAAACTAATCCCACTGTCCCGCTCTCTCCCCGTAGCCCTGTATCAATCCCCAAACTAATCCCACTGCACCGCTCTCTCCCCATAGCCCAGTATCAATCCCAAACTAATCCCACTGTCCCACTCTCTCCCCATAGCCCTGTACCAATCCCAAACTAATCCCACTGTCCCGCTCTCTCCCCATAGCCCAGTATCAATCCCAAACTAATCCCACTGCACCGCTCTCTCTCCATCGCCCTGTATCAATCCCCAAACTAATCCCACTGTCTCGCTCTCCCCGTAGCCCTGTATCAATCCCCAAACTAATCCCACTGCCCCACTCTCTCCCCATAGCCCTGTATCAATCCCAAACTAATCCCACTGCCCTGCTCTCCCCCCATAGCCCTGTATCAATCCCCAAACTAATCCCACTGCCCCACTCTCTCCCCATAGCCCTGTATCAATCCCAAACTAATCCCACTGCCCTGCTCTCCACCCATAGCCCTGTATCAATCCCCAAACTAATCCCACTGCCCCGCTCTCTCCCCATAGCCCTGTATCAATCCCCAACTAATCCCACTGCCCCACTCTCTCCCCATAGCCCTGTATCAATCCCCAAACTAATCCCACTGCCCCACTCTCTCCCCATAGCCCTGTATCAATCCCCAAATTAATCCCACTGCCCCGCTCTCTCCCCATAGCCCTGTATCAATCCCAAACTAATCCCACTGTCCCACACTCTCCCCATAGCCCTGTATCAATCCCCAAACTAATCCAACTGCCCCGCACTCTCCCCATAGCCCTGTATCAATCCCAAACTAATCCCACTGCCCCGCTCTCTCCCCATAGCCCTGTATCAATCCCAAACTAATCCCACTGCTCCACTCTCTCCCTAAAGCCCTGTATCAAACCCAAACTAATCCAATTGCTCCGCTCTCTCCCTAAAGCCCTGTATCAATCCCAAACTAATCCCACTGCCCCGCTCTCTCTCTAAAGCCCTGTATCAATCCCCAAACTAATCCCACTGCCCCACTCTCTCCCCATAGCGCTGTATCAATCTCCAAACTAATCCCACTACCCTGCTCTCTCCCTAAAGCCCTGTATCAATCCCCAACTAATCCCACTGCCCCACTCTCTCCCCATAGCCCTGTATCAATCCCCAAACTAATCCCACTGTCCCACTCCCTCCCCATAGCCCAGTATCAATCCCCAAACTAATCCCACTGTCCCACTCCCTCCCCATAGCCCTGTATCAATCCCCAAACTAATCCCACTGTCCCGCTCTCTCCCCTTAGCCCTGTATCAATCCCAAACTAATCCCACTGTCCTGCTGTCTCTCCATAGCCCTGTATCAATCCCCAAACTAATCCCACTGCCCCACTCTCTCCCTATAGCCCTGTATCAATCCCCAAACTAATCCCACTGCACCACTCTCTCCCCATAGCCCTGTATCAATCCCAAACTAATCCCACTGCACCGCTCTCTCCCCATAGCCCTGTATCAATCCCAAACTAATCCCACTGCACCGCTCTCTCCCCATAGCCCTGTATCAATCCCCAACTAATCCCACTGCCCCGCTCTCTCCCCATAGCCCTGTATCAATCCCAAACTAATCGCACTGCTCCACTGTCTCCCCATAGCCCTGTATCAATCCCCAAACTAATCCCACTGCCCCGCTCTCTCCCCATAGCCCTGTATCAATCCCAAACTAATCCCACTGCCCCGCTCTCTCCCCATAGCCCTGTATCAATCCCAAATTAATCCCAGTGCCCCAGTCTCTCCCCATAGCCCTGTATCAATCCCAAACTAATCCCACTGCCTCGCTCTCTCCCCATAGCCCTGTATCAATCCCAAACTAATCCCACTGTCCCACTCTCTCCCCATAGCCCTGTATCAATCCCCAAATTAATCCCACTGCCCCACTCTCTCCCTATAGCCCTGTATCTTCCTCTGTTTTATATAATTTTTTCTTTGAAGATCAATGGATTCTGCCTCTAATGCTCTCTGGCATTCTGTGTATTTCCCATCTCTCTCCACAGTCACACTGCCGTAAAGCGTTATCCACCACAGTCACACTGCCGTAAAGCGTTATCCACCACAGTCACACTGCCGTAAAGCGTTATCCACCACAGTCACACTGCCGTAAAGCGTTATCCACCGCAGTCACACTGCCGTAAAGCGTTATCCACCGCAGTCACACTGCCGCAAAGCGTTATCCACCACAGTCACACTGCCGTAAAGCGTTATCCACCACAGTCACACTGCCGTAAAGCGTTATCCACCACAGTCACACTGCCGTAAAGCGTTATCCACCACAGTCACACTGCCGTAAAGTGGACTGTGCCACTCCTCCTGCTGTGAAGAGGTAACCATAGCGGCTGGAACCCTGTGTTAGAATCCAGTTAGGATGCGGTTACTCTGCAATGTCCACATCCTTGGAGTGAATGAGTGATGTGCCTAATCTAACTTCAGCCCCTTCTCTCTCTCTCTGTCTGTAGCAATGTGTTCACCACCATGTTCTCATGGTGGGACCTGCATGCGTTCCAATACGTGTCTGTGTTCCCAGGGCTGGACTGGAGTTGGCTGTCAGACAGGTGAGTGTGACAAAGGTTGTGAAACCGTCACTTTCAAACTTAGGGCCTCCTCCCAGCTGCTCCCTATCCACCCTGTCCATGCCCCTCATAATCTTGTACACCTCCATCAGGTCGCCCCTCAGTCTTCTCTGCTCCAACAAAAACAACCCAAGTCTATCCAATCTCTCTTCATAACTTAAATGTTTCATCCCAGGCAACATCCTGGTGAATCTCCTCTGCACCCCCTCCAGTGCAATCACATCCTTCCTATAATGTGGCGACCAGAACTGCACACAGTACTCCAGGTGTGGCCTCACCAAGGTTCTATACAACTCCAACATGATCTCCCTACTTTTGTAATCTATGCCTCGATTGATAAAGGCAAGTGTCCCATATGCCTTTTTCACCATCCCACTAACATGCCCCTCCGCCTTCAGAGATCTATGGACACACACGCCAAGGTCCCTTTGTTCCTCAGAACTTCCTAGTGCCATGCTGTTCATTGAATACTTCCTTGTCAAATTACTCCTTCCAAAGTGTATCACCTCACATTTTTCAGGATTAAATTCCATCTGCCACTTATCTGCCCATTTGACCATCCCGTCTATATCTTCCTGTAGCCCAAGGCACTCAACCTCACTGTTAACCACCCGGCCAATCTTTGTGTCATCCGCAAACTAACTAATCCTACCCCCCACAGAGTCATCTATGTCGTTTATATAAATGACAAATAATAAGGGACCCAGCACAGATCCCTGTGGTACGCCACTGGACACTGGCTTCCAGTCACTAAACCATCCTTCTGTCATCACTCTCTGTCTCCTACAACTAAGCCAATTTTGAATCCACCTTATCAAATTACCCTGTATCCCATGTGCCTTTGCCTTCTTTATAAGTCTCCCATGTGGGACCTTGTCAAAGGCTTTGCTGAAATCCATATAAACTACATCAACTACACTACCCTCATCTACACACCTGGTCACCTCCTCAAAAAATTTAAATAATATTCTGCTATGTTCTTATGCTAAAGTGGACAACCTCACTTTTTACTCCATCTACCAGATCTTTTTCCCCACTCATTTAACTGATCTGTATCCCTTTGCAGACTCTTTGTATCCTCCTCACAACTTGCTTTCTTACCTAGCTTTGTATCATTAGCAAATTTGGCTTCAATACAGTCAGTCCCTTCACCCAAGTCACTAATATAGACCATAAGTCATTGAGGGCCCAGCACTGATCCCTGTGGCGCTCCATTATTTGCAGTTTGCCAGCCAGAAAATTACCCATTTATCCCAACTGCCTGTTTCCTGTTAGTTATCCAATCCTCTATCCTTGCTAATAAATCACCCCTAACACCTTGAGCTCTTGTCTTGTGCAGTAACCTTTTAGGTGGTATCTAATTGAAAAATTTAGAAATCCAATTCCACCACATTCACAGGTCGCCCTTTATCCATCCTGTGTGTGATATCCTCAAAAAAGTGCAATAAATTTGTCAAACACAAGTTCGCTTTCACTAAACCATGTTGACTCTGCCAGATTGTATATGATTTTCTAAATGTCCTGCTACTTCCTCCTTAACATTGGATCCTAGCTTTTTCCCGATGACATGTTTTAGGCTAACTGGCCTATAGTTTCTGGCTTTTGATCTCCCCTCTTTCTTGAACAGAGGTGTTATATTTGTGGTTTTCCAATTCTCTGGAATCTTCCCAGAATCAAGGGAATTTTGGAAGATTACAACCAATGCATCCACTATCTCTTCAACCACTTCTTTTAAAACCCGAGGATGCAGGCCATCAGTTACAGGAGCATGGCAGCCTTTGGCCCCATGAGTTTTCCCAATAACCTTCCTCTGGTGATCATGTTTTAATCTGCCCTCCCTTTTGCCTCTTGATAGTGCACCCTCCTCAAAGAGTCTCTCATTCTCAATGGAACATACATTTCACAGAACCATACCATTACAGAATTGTTACAGCAACAGAAGGAGGCCATTCAGCCCATCATGCCTGCACTGGCGCACCAAATTCCTGCCTTCTCTCCGTAGCCCTGCACACTCTTCCTTTTCAGTCTAATTCCCTTTATAGTCTAATTCCCTTCCAAACGCTTCGATTGAACCTACCTCTCAGGCAGCGCATTCCAGATCCTAACCACTCATTGTATTAAAAAGTTTTTCTCTCATGCCATTACTGCTTCTTTTACGAATTACTTTACATCTGCGCACCCTGGTTCTCAACCCTTTCATTCATGGGAACAGTTTCTCCCTATCTACTCTGTCCAGACCCCCCAAGATTCTAAATACCTCTATCAAATCACCTCTCAGCCTTCTCTTCTCCAAGGAAAGCCGTCCCAACTTCTCCAATCTATCTTCACAACTGAAGCTCACCATCCCTGGAACCGTTCTCGTGAATCTTTTCTGTACTCCCTCTCACGCCTTCACATCCTTCCTGAAATGCAATACTCCAGCTGAGGTTAAACTAGTATTCTATACAATTTCAATGTAACCTCCTTGCTCTTGTACTCTGTGCCCCTATTAATAAAGCCCAGGATACTGTAACAAAAAACAGAAAACGCTGGAAAATCTCAGCAGGTCTGGCAGCATCTGTGGGGAGAGAAAAACAGAGTTAGCGTTTTAAGTCTCTATGAAGAAGGGTCATACGGACTCGAAACGTTAACTCTCTTTTTCTCTCTCCACAGAGGCTGTCAGACCTGCTGAGATTTTCCAGCATTTTCTGTTTTTGTTTCAGATTTCCAGCGTCCACATTCTGCTTTTATCCGAGGGTACTGTGTGTTTTATTAATAGTGCTCTCACCCTGTCCTGTCAACTTCAATGATCCATGCGCGTATACACCCAGATCCCTCTCCTCCTGCACCCCCTTGAGAGTTGTATCCTTTGCTTTATGCTGCCTCTCCACGTTCTTCATACTTTACATTTCTCCACATTGAACTTCATCTGTCCACCCATTTCACCCGTTTGTCTATTCCTTTCTAAATGCTGCGCCATCCTCCTCACAGATTGAAATGTTTCCCAGCTTTTCGTCATCTTCAAATTTGAAATTGTTCCCTGTACAGCAATGCCAAGGTCATTAATATATTTCGGGAATAGGAAGGGTCCCAACACTGACCCCTGGGGAACTCCGCCACACACCTTCACCCAGCCGTGAAACATCCATTAGCCACTACTCGCTCTTTCTGAGTAGACCATTCAGCCCCTCACGTCTGCCCCGCCATTCAATAAGGTCATGACTGACCTCCGACCTCAACTCCACCTTTGCACTTGACCACTGTGCACATCGGTTCCAGTGCTCAAATATGAACCGATTCAGGCTCACAAGACAAAGGAGCCTTAACAATCCAGGTAACGAGAGGTCAGCTTCTGACCCTGTGGCCCTTGGCTCCCATACTGGTCAGGAAGAGGTTAGTGCTTTGAAAACTCACGTTACATTACCAGCCCCAAGGCATGGTCTAAGCAGAGCACTATACTGAACTGTTTAAATAATCGAACTGAATTAAATTGGCTGTACGATTTAACATTCTGTTTTTATTTTTGGATCAGGGCTTTATCAGTGAGATCTCAGGATTTGTTATTAACCCCTGGATTTTCTCTTTATTTCTTCGCTGAGAAGCTCTGTGTGACTTGCCCTGTGCGAACGGAGGGAGATGTATTGCGCCCAATACCTGTCAGTGTCCTTCTGACTACACAGGACAACAGTGCCTCACAGGTATGTGACACACACAAGTATTTTTTAAATTCTTTATTTATTCATGGGATGTGGGCTTCGCTGACTGGGCCAGCATTTATTGCCCATCCCTAATTGCCCCTTGAGAAGGTGGTGGTGAGCTGCCTTCTTGAGCCGCTGCAGTCCCATGTGGTGTAGGTACACCCACAGTGCTGTTAAGGAGGGAGTTCCAGGATTTTGACCCAGTGACAGTGAAGGAACGGTGATATATTTCCAAGTCAGGATGGTGAGTGACTTGGAGGGGAACTTCCAGGTGGTGGTGTTCCCATCTATCTGCTGCCCTTGTCCTTCTAGATGGTAGTGGTCGTGGGTTTGGAAGGTGCTGTCTAAGGAGCCTTGGTGAGATCCTGCAGTGCATCTTGTAGATGGTACACACACTGCTGCTACTGTGTGTCGGTGGTGGAGGGAGTGAATGTTTGTGGATGTGGTGCCAATCAAGCGAGGCTGCTTTGTCCTGGATGGTGTCAAGCTTCTTGAGTGTTGATGGAGCTGCACTCATCCAGGCAAGTGGGGAGTATTCCATCACACTCCTGACTTGTGCCTTGTAGATGGTGGACAGGCTTTGGGGAGTCAGGAGGTGAGTTACTCTCCGCACGATTCCCAGCCTCTGACCTGCTCTTGTAGCCACACTTTTTATATGGCTAGTCCAGTTCAGTGGTAACCCCCAGGATGTTGATAGTGGGGGATTCAGTGTTGGTAATGCCATTGAACATCAAGGGGTGATGGTTGGATTCTGTCTTGTTGGAGATGGTCATTGCCTGACACTTGTGTGGCGTGAATGTTACTTGTCACTTGTCAGCCCAAGCCTGGATATTGTCCAGGTCTTGCTGCATTTGGACATGGACTGCTTCAGTATCTGAGGAGGCGTGAATGGTGCTGAACATTGTGCAATTATCAGCGAACATCCCCACTTCTGACCTTATGATGGAAGGAAGGTCATTAATGAAGCAGCTGAAGATGGTTGGGCCGAGGACACTACCCTGAGGGACTCCTGCAGTGATGTCCTGGAGCTGAGATGACTGACCTCCAACCACCACAACCATCTTCCTTTGTGTTAGGTATGACTCCAACAAGCAGAGAGTTTTCCCCCTGATTCCCATTGACCCCAGTTTTGCTAGGGCTCCTTGATGCCACACTCGGTCAAATGCTGCCTTGATGTCAAGTGCAGTCACTCTCACCTCACCTCTTCAGCTCTTTTGTCCATGTTTGAACCAAGGCTGTAATGAGGTCAGGAGCTGAGTGGCCCTGGTGGAACCCAAACTGGGCATCAGTGAGCAGGTTATTGCTAAGCAAGTGCTGCTTGATAGCACTGTAGATGACAACTTCCATGACTTCAGTGATGATGGAGAATAGACGGATGGGGTGTAATTGGCCGGGTTGGATTTGTCCTGCTTTATGTGTACAGGACATACCTGGGCAGTTTTCCACATAGCTGGGTAGATGCCAGTGTTGTATCTGTACTGGAACAGCTTGGCTAGGGGCGCGGCAAGTTCTAGAGCACAAGTCTTCAGTACTATTGCTGGAATATTGACAGGGCCCATAGCCTTTGCAGTATCCAGTGTCTTCAGCTGTTTCTTGATATCACGTGGAGTGAATTGAATTGCCTGAACACTGGCATCTGTGATGCTGGGGACCTCTGGAGGAGGCTGAGATGGATCATCCACTCGGCACTTCTGGCTGAAGATTGTAGCAAACGCTTCAGCCTTATCTTTTGCACTGATGTGCTGGACCCCTCCATCATTGAGGATGGGGATATTTGTGGAGCCTCCTCCTCCAGTGAGTTGTTTAATTGTCCACCACCTTTCACAACTGGATGTGGCAGGACTACAGAGCTTAGATCTGATCTGTTGGTTGTGGGATCGCTTAGCTCTGTCCATCACTTGCTGCTTATGCTGTTTGGCATGCAAGTAGTCCTGTGTTGTAGCTTCACCAGGTTGACACCTCTTTTTTAGGTATGCCTGGTGCTGCTCCTGACATGTCCTCCTGCACTCTTCATTGAACCAGGGTTGATCCCCAGGCTTGATGGTAATGGTAGAGTGGGGGATATGCTGGGCCATGAGGTTACAGATTGTGTTTGAGTACAATTCTGCTGCTGCTGATGGCCCACAGCACCTCATGGATGCCCAGTCTTGAGTTGCTAAATCTGCTCGAAATCTATCCCATTTAGCACAGTGGTAGTGTCACACAACACAATGGAGGGTATCCTCAATGTGAAAGTGGGACTTTTTCTCCACAGTGACTGTGTGGTGGTCACTCCTACTGATACTGTCATGGACAGATGCATCTGCGGCAGGCAGGTCGGTGAGGATGAGGTCGGGTGTGTTTTTCCCCTTTATTGGTTCCCTCACCGCCTGCCGCAGACCCAGTCTAGCAGCTATGTCCTTTAGGACTTAGCCAGCTTGGTCAGTAGTGGTGCTACTGAGCCACTCTTGGTGATGGACATTGAATTCCCCCACCCAGAGTACATTCTGTGCCCTTGCCACCCTCAGTGCTTCCTCCAAGTGGATTCATCAGCTGAGGGAGGGCGGTACGTGGTAATCAGCAGGAGGTTTCCTTGCCCATGTTTGACCTGATGCTATGAGACTTCATGGGGTCCGGAGTCGATGTTGAGGACTCCCAGGGCAACTCCCTCCTGACTGTATCCCACTGTGCCCCCACCTCTGCTGGGTCTGTCCTGCCGGTGGGACAAGACATACCCAGTGTTGGTGGTGTCTGGGACATTATCTGTAAGGTACGATTCTGTCAGGATGAGTATGTGAGGCTGTTGCTTGACTGGTCTGGGAGACAGCTCTCCCAATTTTGGCACTAGCCCCCAGATGTTAGTGAGGAGGACTTTGCGGGGTTGACAGGGCTGAGATTGCTGTTGTTGTTTCCGGTGCTTAGGTTGATGTGGATGATAATACATCGTACCTTCACAAGTGTGAAGTGACACATCCTGGCAGGTGTGAAGTGACAAGTGTGAAGTGACACATCCTGGCAGAAAGAATGAGGAGAAACAACATGAACTAAAAGAGTTGCAGGAACACAGAGACCTGGGGATGTACGTACACAAATCAGTGAAGCTGTAACGATGGTTGAGATGGCTGTTTAAAAAGCCGTGTGGATCCTTGGCTTTATAAACACACATACAAATACAAATGAAAGGAAAATTATGTTTAACCGATATATTGGAAGTTTTTGGAGGAGTAACATGCGCAGTGGATAAAGGGGAGCCTGTAGACGTGCTGTACTTGGATTTCCAGAAGGCATTTGATAAGGTGCCACATCAAAGATTATTATGGAAAATAAAAGCACATGGTGTAAGGGGTAACATATTAGCCTGGACAAAAGGTTGGCTGGTTGGCAGGAAACAGACTATGCATAAATGGGTCTTTTTCTGATTGACAGGATGTGACGAGTGGCGTCCCACAGGGTCTGTGCTGGGACCCCAACTTTTTACCATTTACATCAATGACTTAGATGAGGGGGGTGAAGACATGGAGCTAAATTTACAGATGACACAAAGATAGGTAGGAAAGTATGTGGTGAAGTGGACAGGAGGAGGTTGCAGATGGATATAGATAGGTTGAGCGAGTGGGCAAAGATCTGGCAAATGGAGTTTAATTTGGGAAAATGTGAAGTTGTTCACTTTGTCAGGAAGAATAAAAAAGCGGAGTGTTACTTAAATGGAGAATGGTTGCATAATCCTGAGAAGTAGAGGGATCTAGGTGTTCTAATACGTGAGTCACAAAAAGTTAGTATGCAGGTACAGCAAGTGATTAAGAAGGCTAATGGAATGTTATCCTTTATTACGAGAGGGATTGAACATAAAAGTAAGGACGTTATGCTTCAGCTATACAGGGCTTTGGTGAGACCGCACCTTGAATACTGTGGGCAGTTTTGGTCTCCTTATTTAAGGAAAGGTGTAAATACATTGGAGACAGTTCAGAGGAGGTTTACTAGATTGACACCTGGAATGAGTGGGTTGTCTTATGAGGAAAGGTTGGACAGACTGGGCCTGTTTCCACTGGAGTTTAGAAGAGTGAGGGGTGATTTGATTGAAGTTTACAAGATCCTGAACGGCCTTGACAAGGTGGATGTGGAAGGGATGTTTCCTCTTGTGGGTGAGTCCAGAACTAGGGGGGAGCTGTTTTAAAATTAGGGGTCGCCCTTTTAGGACAGAGATGAGGAGAATTTTTTTCTCAGAGGGATGTGTGACTTTGGAACTCTCTGGCTCAGAAGGTGGTGGAGGCGGGGTCATTGAATATTTTTAAAGCGGAGGAAGATAGATTCTTGTGAGGAAAGGGAATTAAAGGTTATCAGGGGTCAGATGGGAACGTGGAAATCGGAACACCAGAAGATCAGCCACGATCTTATTGAATGGCGGAGCGGGTTTGAGGGGCCGAGTGGTCTACTTCTGTTCCTATTTCTTATGTTCTTACGTCCTAAGTGTGGAGTAAAAAAGCGCGGAAGTTATGCTAAACTTTAAGAAATCACTGATTAGGCTGCCACTGGAATATTTCACTTTCGGAAAGATGTCGGGTACAGAGATTGACTAGAATGGTTCCAGGACTGAAGGGTTTAGTTTACAGAAGGAAGTGGAGAAGCTGGGGTTGTTCTCCTGCAAGGAGAGAAGACTAGGGGTGATTTAATAGAGGTGTTCAAAATCATGAAAGGTTTGAATGGAGTAAATACAGAGAAACTGTTTCCAATGATAAAAGAAAGGCTTGCATTTCTATAGAACCATTCATGACTAATGAACATCTTAAAGGGCTTCACAGCCAATTAAGTACCTTTGAAGTGTCACCATCAGTTCCTTAAAAAGAGGTTGATGTCTGCCAGGCTTCACTCAGCAGACCAATCCCAGAGCAACAGCTGTCTAGGTAGAGAGGGCTGAGTTGCCCTATGGAATGTGGAGGGGAGGGTTCTAAAACCAGGGTTCTCTCTCCTGCTTTCATCGCTTCCCCATAGCAGAGTTTACAGTCCTGTTCCTGACTGTGCAGCGGCTTGTTGAATGAGGCACCGCCACGTGGCTCGATTAGCAGCGAGTTCGTCCCGCCCACCAATGCCAATTTGCCTCCTTTTCACTGAGGCCTTCAGCGTGCCCTTAATACATCTCCCCTGTCCTCCTTGAGAACAGATGCCATCCTCAAGTTGTGAAAAGAGGGTCTGCTTCGGAAGACTATTTGACACGTGGATGCAGCGTCCAGGCCAGTGGAGCTGATTTCACGTGATCATGGTGGCATTGACGGAGGGATTGGCATGGCTGAGGACAGTGGAGCTCTTTTATCACCCTTCTCCCCACTTGACTTTGAGTATCCTGTGGAGACACTGCTGGGGGAAAGCCTCCGGCACCCAGCGATGTCTTTGGTAGGTGACCCAGATTACACTGCCATATGGTAGATGGTCATGATAGCAGCGTTGTAGACCAAAACCTTTGACCCTTATGGAGATCCCTGATGTCAGAGAAAGAGTTGCGTAATGTTTAGAAGGCTGCATTGTCACAGCTGATTCTGTGTTGGATCTCTGCTTTGAGGGAGGTAGCTGCCGGGCTATGTGAAGTGTTGAGAGGAGGGCTGGTGGAGGATTTTAGTCTCGCTGAAATTGAGTGAGAGATCAATCCTTTCGTAGGCGGACTCGAAGGGGCTGAGGTTTGTCCCAATGTCGCTTGCAGTGTGGGCCACAACTGCACAGTTGTCAGCATATTAAAAGTCATGGGTATGCTGGAGGGTCACTTGAGTCTTGGTCCTCAGCATGTTGAGGTTGAAAAGCTCCCCATCGAGTTGAAACCCAATCATGACCCCTTGTGTAATGAGTTCTGTGTCAAGGCTGAGACAGATAGTGCAGAGAGTTGGTGCAATCGCACAGCCTTGCTTGATGCCTGTCCGAATGCAAAAGGGCTTGGTCTCTAATCCATTGTAAAGGATGGTTGCTGTCATACCATCATGCAAGAGTGGCAGGATATTGTCAAATTGTGCTGGAGATTCAAGTCTCTGGATGACTTTCCAAATGGCTTCGTAGCTAATGACATGAAAAGCCTTTGACAGATCAGCAAAAGCCACACCGAGCTCTTTGTGTTGTTCCGGACACTTTCATTGAGTGACAAGGATCACATTTGTGGGTCTCCAATAGAATGTCTTCGCTGACAGGCCTCTATAGCTCTCACAGGCTGGTTTATCACTCTTCGTGCAAAGGGAAACCATGCTGGCATTGTGGAAATTGGGAAATAGTACCTCTTCTCCCCAGGTTTTTGTAAAAAAAAAGTCAGAGGGTTGAAGCAAAAGTTCATGACCGGCAGCTTGATAGATCTCTGCAGGCATGTTGTCCGGGCCACACGCCCTTAGATTCCTAAATGCTAATGTCGTAAAGGGATATAGACATTGAAGTGGATGATCAGCCATGATCATATTGAAAGGCAGAACAGGCTCGATGGGCTGAATGGCCTACTCCTGTTCCTATGTTCCTATACTGCTGACTCCCGATTGAGGAGGGTCCGGTAGTGTTCCTTCCAATACTCTTGGGTAACTGCATCGTCTTTGTGAGGAGTATTGCTGTCTTCAGCTCAGAGGGGGGAGGAGCTGTTTGTTTTTGGTCCATAGATGGACTTGGTGGCCTGGCAGACACTGCACCTATCGTGCAGGGCTGCTAAGTGTGAGGTTTCATTGGCGTTCTCTACCCAACACATACTCTTGATGACAACTATCATTCTCTGAGCTTCAGATTTGAGTAGTAAGTACTTTTCTCACTTCTGCTATGGTGTAGGGTGACTTTGACGTGTAATGAAGGTTTAGCATTTATCATCAAGAATTTTGCATATTTATCATTCTTGTCGAACCAGTCTTGGTGCCTGCGACATTCAGACTCGATGATCTGGGTGCATGTCTCTTGGATCACAGATTTGATCTTGTCCCAAAATCCTGGCATCATTGGAGCCTTTAAATACAAAAGCAAGTTACACGTGGATTGACTCTCTGGTTTTTGAATGGTTCTCTGGTTTTTGATTAATTCTCTGGTTTTTGATTGGATCTCTGGGTTTTGATTAGTTCTCTGGTTTTTGAATGGTTCTCTGGTTTTTGATTGGTTCTCTGGTTCTTATATCCAGTAGACTGGATGTTAAATCTTCTCTTTGGTTGGTGTTTGGGTGCCAGGCGTGTGCTCATGGTGGAGTGTACAAGTCCAGTCCCTGTCCAGCAGTTGTTTGGCACCCCGAATGGCAGGGGTGATGTGCACACCCTTCCTACCTCAAACAGTCCAGTGCTTGGACCGGGAATGTTTCCACATCATCATGTATACATCTTTCTGACAGAAGTGTGTGTTTGTGATGGGGAGCCCATGTTCAGTGCATTTGCTGAGGACGGGGGGGGGGGGGGGCGGGGTTACTACTGACATTTGATTCCCCCTCTCCTTTCCCAAAGCTGCCCTTCCAGATGGCGTAGTTGTGTCCAATTCTGGCATTGAAATCTCCCAGCCGAAACAACCTGTGTTATTTTGGGATGGCTGTGAGAGCAGAGATTCCAGACCTGCGTGACAGAGCTCTTTGGCTTCATTTGTAGAATCAAGTGTGGCGGCATAAACACTGATAATTGGAGCTGAAGGCATAGGACCTATTCATAGGACCTATTCATTAATGGCAATTGGAAGCTCTGTACCTCTATCTGCAACTCAGTTCTTGACAGCAAACCCATCTCTGTGGATACGACCATCCTCCTGTGCCCTCCCTTTCCAGAAAAAAGTGTATCCTCCTCCTTCCTTTCTCAGTTGGCCTTCCGCAGATTATTGGGTTTCACTGAGAACAGCCACATCGATGCTATATCTCCAGAAACAGTGGGGTTTCTTTTTTCAGGGCATTCACTGTTTACACTGACCGTAAGGGTGCACACCGTCCAGGTACAGGAAGTCATGTGTTTGTTGCTTGTTTAACCAGTTTGTTGGAGTTCTTTGATGGAGTCACATGTGCTGTGGGTAAAGGGGAACCGGTGGATGTGCTGTACTTGGATTTCCAGAAGGCATTTGATAAGGTGCCACATCAAAGGGTATTGTGGAAAATAAAAGCTTATGGTGTAGGGAGTAACATATTGGCATGGGTAGAAGATTGGCCAGCTAACAGGAAACAGAGAGTCGGCATAAATGGGTCTTTTTTCCTGATTGGGAGGGTGTAACGAGTGGCGCACCACAGGGATCAGTGCTGGGGCCTCAACCTTTTGCAATTTATATAAATGGCTTGGATGAAGGGACCAAAGGTATGGTTGCTAAGTCTGCTGATGACACACAGATAGATAGGAAAGTAAGTTGTGAAGAGGACATAAGATATGTTAAGTGATTGGACAAAGATCTGGCAAAATGCCCATTTTTGCAGGATGAATAAAAAAGAAGGGCATTCACTAAACAGTGAGAGACTGCAGAGCTCTGAGATGCTGAGGGATCTGGGTGTCCCAGTGCATAAATCGCGGAAGGCTAGTAATGCAGGTCCAACAAGTAATTAGGAAAGCTAATAGAATGTTATTGTTTATTGCGGGGGGAAATGAATATAAAAGGAGGGAGGTTAAGCTTCAGTTGTACAGGACATTGGTGAGACTACGCCTGGTGCGCTGTGTACAGTGCTGGTCTCCTTATTGAAGGAAGGATCTACATGCGTTGGAAGCAATTCAGAGATGTGTAATGACCACAGTCGGTGTTAATTGCCACTCAAACCAAATCCCAGAGGGAAACTTGGCTTACAGTCCATAACCTTTTTTCTGTATTCTGAAAATGAGAAGAAAACATACGGATCTCAGCAGCAAGAAGTCCAGTTTTACTTTTAATTTTTAAAATCCCAGAAGTTTTATTAGCAAAATAAAAGAAAACTTAAGCACACAAGATTGCAGTTACACAATTAAACTTAGTCTTACTAAACATTCCCCCAAAAGACTCCCTACTTGGTCAGACCTTCCAGGCAACACTCCCTTATAGATGTTTAACTATAAAAAATCCAGTAATATTACCCTAGGCAAACTGCTGCAGCTTTAATAAAGGTGTACCACACAAAAAAATTTTCTCAGAGGGTTGTGAGTCTTTGGAACTCTCTTCCTCAAAAGGTGGTGGGAGCAGAGTCTTTGAATATTTTTAAGGCTGAGCTAGATAGATTCTTGATTAACAAGGGGGTGAAAGGCTATTGGGGTGGGGAGGAATGTGGAGTTGAGGTTAACTCAGATCAGTCATGATCTTACTGAATGGCAGAGCAGGCTCGAGGGGCCGAGTGGCCTACTCCTGTTCCTAACTCATATATTCGTGTGTTGTGTTTTCGACTGTAAGGATGAGTGATCCCACCAGGTATGCATATCCGTTCAGGAAAGTTTGGGACACATTTTCTAGCCCCTTTCTCAAGTTAGGTAAGCAGAGTGAAGCCTGATTAAGGCTGCTGCTGTCAGGGACCTGCTCCTGGCCCAAGTCCAAGAGCTCAGAGGTGATCAGACATCCACTGCTGACCGGAGAATTCCAGGTTCACAGCCCTGTTTCATCAATCCATCGCCGCAGGGATTTTCAGTGTCCCTAGCAGAGGCCTACACATGCCATCTTGTAACGTGAGGACAGTTGACAACCGCACATTATTAATGGGTTGGCAATTTTTACCCAATGGCACAGGGGCAAGCCAGGACAACTGGAGAGCGTCACATCCCACTGCAGCCTTCATCTAACTTCTCAGCCATTGATGATACGGAGTAGAACATTTAGGACTGAGATGAGGAGAAATTTCTTCACCCAGAGAGTGGTGAGCCTGTGGAATTCACTACCACAGAAAGTAGTTGAGACCAAAACATTGTATGTTTTCAAGAAGGAGTTGGATATAGCTCTTGGGGCGAAAGGAATGAAAGGATAGGGGGAGAAAGCGGGAGCAGGCTATTGAGTTGGATGATCAGCCATGATCATAATGAATGGTGGAACAGGCTCGAAGGGCCGAATGGCCTCCTCCTGCTCCTAGTTTCTATGTTTCTATGTGCATATGTGGCTCATTCATCTGTCTGTCTTGCCATTGAGGATTTGAAGGGTGTGTTTGAATTGAGGTTCGTCCCTCCAGATGCACCCAGACCCTCGTAGCGGGCTCACCCCATGCAGGTTTTAGCTGGGAAAGATAGCGAGCCCCTCTCCCTGGGATTCGAGGGCCAGGGCTGATGGGACAGGACTGCACAGCACAGCCCCAGTCCAAAGTGCCGTCACTGTCGCAGTGTGGGAAAGGCTGGCTGCTGATTTGCATTCAACAAGTTCCCAGGTCGTCTGCCTCAATGATGTTGATTGTGGGATAGAAAGTGGTGTAGGTCAATGGGCAGATCTCCTCTTTTCTCCTTCAAAGCAGTGCCATGGAATCCCTTATGTCCACCCGGGACAGTAGATAAGGCCTCAGTTAAATATGACCATAAGACGTAGGAGCGGAAGTAGGCCATTCAGCCCATCGAAATGTTTCATCCAATATACAGGACCTGTGACACTGCAGCACTCACTCAACCCTTGACCCTGGAGTGGGACTGGAAGCCATGACTTTTTGACTCTGAGGCAAGAATACCACCAACTGAGCCAGAGCCTCAGGTGATAGGACAGTTCAGTAACTGAAGGATACAGATTTAAGGTAATTGGAAAAAAAAAGGGGGAGATGAGGGGAAAATGTTACCTTGTGAGTTGTGAGGCTATTTGGAGAATACAAGGATAGGAGAGGAAATTAGTGAAGGACTGACCATTGTTCAGTCGATGACATTGAATCGAGGCAAACTGACAATAAGAGCAGAGAGGAACAAAACAATTCTCATTTTCTCCAGAGCTCCAGATCCCTCATCTTTGAACCTCGTTCTCCAATAACATTGACATCATCAATTACCCAATATCTAACCAGTAATAATGTGATGTTGCTCTGCCATACACTGTAGTGAACAGTAATAATGTGGAGTACCCTGACACACTGTAGTGAACAGTAATAACGTGGAGTACTCTGTCACACTGGAGTGAACAGTAATAACATGGGGTACTCTGTCACACTGTAGTGAACAGTAATAACATGGAGTACTCTGTCACACTGGAGTGAACAGTAATAACGTGGAGTACCCTGACACACTGTAGTGAACAGTAATAGCGTGGAGTACTCTGTCACACTGTAGTGAACAGTAATAACATGGAGTACTCTGTCACACTGTAGTGAACAGTAATAACGTGGAGTACCCTGACACACTGTAGTGAACAGTAATAACATGGAGTACCCTGACACACTGTAGTGAACAGTAATAACGTGGAATACCCTGACAAACTGTAGTGAACAGTAATAACGTGGAGTACCCTGACACACTGTAGTGAACAGTAATAACATAAGAGTACTCGGTCACACTGTAGTGAACAGTAATAACATGGAGCACTCTGTCACACTGTAGTGAACAGTAATAACGTGGAGTACCCTGACACACTGTAGTGAACAGTAATAACATAAGAGTACTCGGTCACACTGTAGTGAACAGTAATAATGTGGAGTACCCTGACACACTGTAGTGAACAGTAATAACGTGGAGTACTCTGTCAAGCTGTAGTGAATAATAATAACATGGGGTCCTCTGCCACACTGTAGTGAACAGTAATAACGTGGAGTACTCTAACACACTGTAGTGAACAGTAATAACATGGAGTACTCTGTCACACTGTAGTGAACAGTAATAACGTGGAGTACTCTGTCACACTTTAGTGAACAGTAATAATGTGGAGTATCCTGACACACTGTAGTGAACAGTAATAACATGGAGTACTCTGTCACACTGTAGTGAACAGTAATAACATGGAGTACTCTGTCACACTGTAGTGAACAGTAATAATGTGGAGTACTCTGTCAAGCTGTAGTGAACAGTAATAATGTGGAGTACTCTGTCAAGCTGCAGTGAACAGTAATAATGTGGAGTACTCTGTCAAGCTGCAGTGAACAATAATAACATGGGGTACTCTGCCACACTGTAGTGAACAGTAGTAATGTAGAGTACTCTGTCACACTCTAATGAAAAGTAATAATGTGATGTTATTCTGTCACACTCTGTATCCCAGCAGTAATCATGTGGTGTTGCTCTGTTACAGCTACGTGCACTCCACCCTGTCTAAACCAAGGAAAGTGCATCGATGTCAACAAGTGCTTCTGTCCCAGAGGTTGGCAGGGAGCTCGCTGCCAAATCGGTAAATAATCAATACAACAATAATGTTCCAGAAATACTCTGGCACACTCTGCTGGTGGGGCAGCTAGAGTCTGTTTCTCTGGTTTTGTGATTTGTGAGGTGCAGATGAGTTGTGAGCCTCCAAGAGACAGGGAGAAACAGACTGACAGAGAGAGAGGGAGACACAGAAAGAGACGGTGAGAGACTGACAGAGAGTGAGCCAGATGAGATGGAAAGATAAAGAGAGAGAGGAAAGAGGAGACTCATGTTTTGAAATGAGAGTTAAATCGGGAAGACATAACAGAAGATACAGAGGATAGAGTGATATGCTGGAGAGGAACAGTTGCAAAGAAAGGGAGGGAGATTGTTATGATCCGGAATGTGTTGCCTGAAAGGGCGGTGGAAGCAGATTCAATGATAAATTTCAAAAGGGATTTGGGTAAATAGTTGAACAGGAATTTGTGGGGCAAGTTAAGGGACGTGGTATTAGATAGCTCTATCACAGAGCAGGCACTGGCGTGGTTGGCTGCGATTCTACAGACGGAGAGTAGGATATGAGGAGGAAGGGAAAGAGAGGGATGGACAGATCGAGATACAGAAAGAGAAATGGTCAGAAAGAGACCGACGGAAACATATTTCAGGCCTTCAGGAAGTTCCATTGTGCTTTACAGACCGTGATGTATTTTTGAAGTGTAGTCACTGTTGTAGCGAAGGAAACGGAGCAGCCAATTTGCACACAGCAAGCTCCCACCAGCAGCTAATGAATGGATGACCATTAATATTGATTAGGACACCAGAGAAACTTCCCTGCTCTTCAAAATAGTGGCTGAGGAAACCATTCTTACCAACTAGGAGGCCAAACCAGAACTTGGCTTAATGTCTCATCTGAAAGATGTACCTCTGACAGCGCTATTCAGTACTGAGGGTCCAACAGTACAGCACTCCCCCAGTGCTGCCCCTCCGACAGTGAGTTCCTCCCTCAATACTAACCCTCTGACAGTGCGGCACTCCCCCAGTGCTGCCCCTCTGACAGTGAGTTCCTCCCTCAGTACTGACCCTCTGACAGTGCAGCACTCCCTCAGTACTGACCCTCCGACGGTGCAGCACTCCCTCAGTACTGACCCCCTGACAGTGCAGCACTCCCTCAGTACTGACCCTCTGACAGTGCAGCACTCCCTCAGTACTGACCCTCTGACAGTGCGGCACTCCCTCAGTACTGACCCTCTGACAGTGCAGCACTCCCTCAGTACTGACCCTCTGACAGTGCAGCACTCCCTCAGTACTGACCCTCTGACAGTGCAGCACTCCCTCAGTACTGACCCTCTGACAGTGCAGCGCTCCCTCTATACTGACCTCTGATAGTGTAGCACTCCCTCAGTACTGACCCTCCGATAGTGCAGCATTCCCTCAGTACTGACCCTCTGACAGTGCAGCACTCCCTCAGTACTGACCCTCTGACA
The DNA here is from genome assembly GCA_026770705.1 of Isurus oxyrinchus. NCBI lineage: Eukaryota > Metazoa > Chordata > Chondrichthyes > Lamniformes > Lamnidae > Isurus > Isurus oxyrinchus. Next base: position 4,418,546 of record JANJGN010000003.1, on the reverse strand, counting down.
GTGCAGCACTCCCTCAGTACTGACCCTCTGACAGTGCGGCCCTCCCTCAGTACTGACCCTCTGACAGTGCGGCACTGCCTCAGTATTAACCCTCTGACATTGCAGCACTCCCTCAGCACTGACCCTGTGACAGTGCAGCACTCCCTCAGTACTGACCCTCCGACAGTGCAGCGCTCCCTCAGTACTGACCCTCTGATAGTGCAGCACTCCTCAGTACTGACTCTCTGACAATGCAGCATTCCCTCAGTACTGACCCTCTGACAGTGCAGTACTCCCTCAGTACTGACCCTCTGACAGTGCAGCACTCCCTCAGTACTGACCCTCTGACAGTGCGGCCCTCCCTCAGTACTGACCCTCCAACAGTGCGGCAGTCCCTCAGTACTGACCCTCTGACAGTGCAGCATTCCCTCAGTACTGACCCTCTGACAGTACAGAACTCCCTCAGTACTGACCCTCTGATAGTGCAGCACTCCCTCAGTACTGACCCTCTGACAGTGCGGCACTCCCTCAGTACTGACCCTCTGACAGTGCAGCTCTCCCTCAGTACTGACCCTCTGACAGTGCAGCACTCCCTCAGTACTGACCCTCTGACAGTGCAGCACTCCCTCAGTACTGACTCTCTGACAGATTATCACAGGGATTAGTCACCATAATTTTGTGCTGGAATCATTACCATGTGTTTCTCTACAGAGCCGGTTGCCTGTAATCCAAAATGTAAAAATGGAGGCACCTGTGTTGGATACAATAAATGCAAATGTCGCAGCCATTTCACAGGAAGGAGCTGCCAAACAGGTGAGAAACCCCACAATCCCATACCGCACCCCTCCTGTTTTTAAAATCCTTTCCTGGGCTGTGGACATCTGACAAGGCCAGCATTTGTTGCCCATCCCTAATTGCCCTTGAATTGAGTGACTTGCTGGGCCATTTCAGGGGGCAGTTAAAAGTCAGCCACGTTGCTGTGGGTCTGGAGTCACATGTAGGCCAGACCAGGTAAGGATGGCAGATTTCCTTCCCTAAAGGACATTAGTGACCCAGATGGGTTTTTACGACAATTGATAACAGTTTCTTGATTTCCATAACCAAGACCAAGACCCAGATTTTCGTCATGATGGCGAGTCTCTTGAAGTGGCAAAAATGGCGGAAGTGGCCAACGATTGTAAGTTTACCCCCGAACACAGCATTTCCCATATTCGTGGAGGTGGGAGTAGGGCGGGGCGTGTCTCGCTAATGCTTGGTTTACAGAGGTAGCTGGCCACTTATGTCATCAGCTGCCTCCACTCAAGTGGGATTTTGATTGGTCAGGAGTGTAAAGCCCAAAGTGTGCCGATTCGATCAGGTAAGAGCAGGTCTGAACTTTGTGGATTTGTTTGGATAGCCAGGGGTTACCCCTTTGGATCTGGTCCTAGGACACCTTTGGTGGAGAGGTCAAGCGCCCTTTGGGGTAAGTGAGGTGCTCTTTGGAATTGTTAAAAGTAGGCATCAATGTGCACAAAAAGTGCATGAACTTATTACTGTCAATCTCATTAAAACTGTCAAAAGAGATATCAAAATCAACAGTCAAAACTGTCAAAGAGAGCTGTCAAGGCATTTAAAAGTCCTGCCCTGTAAATCTTTGAAAAGAATTGGGTGGAGTGTTGAAAAAAAGATTGCTTGCTATTTCACTCTGTCTGTTGACATAAGACTAAGGATTTCTATTACTGGATTACTGCTGCATGATTGATTTCATAACCATCTATTATCACAGTAGGGTGCCTACAGTTTCACATTTTGATTGACAGTTATAAGTGGGCCTGGCCTTTGAAGTGCGAATTCCGATATTTGTTGTTACAAGGGATTATGTACTTGAAAGAAATGTTTGTTGTTATAAGGCTTTATTTAGTTGAAGCACAAATATCTATGGCTTTCTTAAGAGAATCTAGAACTGGCGCCACTATTTAAAATCAATGAGTGGCCCATTTAGGACAGAGAGGGGAAGAAATTATTTTCTCTCAGAGTGTTTTGAGTCTCTGGAACTCTTTTCCTCAAAAGACAGTGGAAGCGGAGTGTTTGAATAAGCTTAAGGCAGAGCTAGCTAGATTCCTGATAAGCAAGGAGGTGAAAGGTTATCTGGGATAAGTGCGAATGTGGAGTTGAGGTTACAATCAAGTCAGCTATGATGTTATTGAACTGTGGAGCAGGCTCAATGGGCTGAGTGGCCCACGCCTGCTCCTGATTTGTACATTCATTTAACACAGAGAGAGTGAGACTGAGGGAGACTGTGAGAGAGAGCGAGCGAGCAACAGAGAGAGATATATAGAGAGAGACAGAAACAGAGCGGGAACGGAGACAGAAAGAGAGAAAGTCGAAGAGAGACAGACAGATCTAGGGCTGGATTTTCCACTCCCTCGCCGGCAGGTTAGGTGGGGAGGCTTGTGAAATGCAGTGAATGGGCTGCCCACCACTGAACCAACACCCCTAACCTGTCACAAACTCCCCAGACATTGGCTGGCAACACGCCCTTGGACCCCATTGAGGCCTTTGTATGTCCAATGAATGGCCACTCATGGGCCTCACCCCACCCCACCCCCACCACTATTTTACCCAGGGCAGGGGGAGGCTCACAGCAGTCAGGAAGTCCAGTAGCTGATAGAGAACAATGGCCTCCACCTCTTCACATCTCCCTTCCGAGGTGTGCTGTCTGAGGAGGCAGTGGGATGACCATTGATCTGGGATGTGGGGTCGGGAGTAAGGGGAGCGTGTGGATAACAGATTAGGAGGGTGCAGGGGTGAGGGGGTGTGAGGGATAGCAAAGGCTATATGGTAAGGTAGGGTTAAGGTAATATGGGCAGGGTGGTGGTATAGGGAGTTGCGGGTATGTGGGGTTGAGGCTATGAGGATATGGAGAAGGCTTTGGGCCATTGATGGGCATGTGGGATGGGGGAAGTGGGCATGCTTCATTAAGTTTATTCTTTCACTGGCTGGACCAGCATTTATTGCCCATCCCTAATTGCCCCTTGAGAAGGTGGGGGTGAGCTGCCTTCTTGAACCGCTGCAGTCCATGTGGTGTAGGTACACCGACAGTGCTGTTAGGGAGGGAGTTCCAGGATTTTGACCCAGCGACAGTGAAGGAACGGCGATATATTTCCAAGTCAGGATGGTGAGTGACTTGGAGGGGAACTTCCAGGTGGTGGTGTTCCCATCTATCTGCTGCCCTTGTCCTTCTAGATGGTAGTGGTCGTGGGTTTGGAAGGTGCTGTCGAAGGAACCTTGGTGAGATCCTGCAGTGCATCTTGTAGATGGTACACACACTGCTGCTACTGTGTGTTGGTGGTGAAGGGAGTGAATGTTTGTGGATGTGGTGCCAATCAAGCGGGGCTGCTTTGTCCTGGATGGTGTCGAGTTTCTTGAGTGTTGTGGGAGCTGCACTCATCCAGGCAAGTGGAGAGTATTCCATCACACTCCCGACTTGTGCCTTGTAGATGGTGGACAGGCTTTGGGGAATCAGGAGGTGAGTTACTTATTGCATGATTCCCAGCCTCTGACCTGTTCTTGTAACCACAGTATTTATATGGCTAGTCCAGTTCAGTTTCTGGTCAATGGTAACCCCCAGGATGTTGATAGTGGGGGATTCAGTGTTGGTAATGCCATTGAATGTCAAAGGGCGATGGTTGGATTCTCTCTTGTTGGAGATGGTCATTGCCTGACACTTGTGTGACGTGAATGTTACTTGCCACTTGTCAGCCCAAGCCTGGATATTGTCCAGGTCTTGCTGCATTTGGACATGGACTGCTTCAGTATCTGAGGAGTTGCGAATGGTGCTGAACATTGTGCAATCATCAGCGAACACCCCCACTTCTGACCTTATGATGGAAGGAAGGTCATTGATGAAGCAGCTGAAGATGGTTGGGCCGAGGACACTAACCTGAGGAACTCCTGCAGTGATGTCCTGGAGCTGAGATGACTGACCTCCAACAACCACAACCATCTTCCTTTGTGCTGGGTATGACACTAACCAGCAGAGAGTTTTCCCCCTGATTCCCATTGACTCCAGTTTTGCTAGGGCTCCTTGATGCCACACTCGGTCAAATGCTGCCTTTATGTCAAGGGCAGTCACTCTCACCTCACCTCGGGAGTTCAGCTCTTTTGTCCATGTTTGAACCAAGGCTGTAATGAGGTCAGGAGCTGAGTGGCCCTGGCGGAACCCAAACTGAGCATCAGTGAGCAGGTTATTGCTAAGCAAGTGCTGCTTGATAACACTGTTGATGACCCCTTCCATTACTTTACTGATGATGGAGAGTAGACTGATGGGGCTGGTAATTGGCCGGGTTGGATTTGTCCTGCTTTTTGTGTACAGGACATACCTGGGCAATTTTCCACATAGCCGGGTAGATGCCAGTGTTGTAGCTGTACTGGAACAGCTTGGCTAGGGGCGCGGCAAGTTCTGGTGCACAAGTCTTCAGTACTGTTGCTGGAATATTGTCAGTGCTGATAGACTTTGCAGTATCCAGAGTCTTCAGCTGTTTCTTGATTTCATGTGGAGTGAATCAAATTAGCTGAAGACTGACACCTGTGATGCTGGGGACCTCCGGAGGAGGCCGAGATTAATCATCCACTCAGCACTTCGGTTGAAGATTGTAGCAAATGCTTCAGCCTTATCTTTTGCACTGATGTGCTGGGCTCCTCCATCATTGAGGATGGGGATATTTGTGGAGCCTCCTCCTCCAGTGAGTTGTTTAATTGTCCAGCACCATTCCCGACTGGATGTGGCAGGACTGCAGAGCTTAGATCTGATCCCTTGGTTGTGGGATCGCTTAGCTCTGTCTGTCACTTGCTGCTTATGCAGTTTGGCACACAACTAGTCCTGTGTTGTAGCTTCACCAGGTTGACACCTCATTTTTAGGTATGCCTGGTGCTGCTCCTGACATGCCCTCCTGCACTCTTCATTGAACCAGGGTTGATCCCCAGGCTTGATGGTAATGGTAGAGTGGGGGATGTGCTGAGCCATGAGGTTACAGATTGTGTTCGAGTACAATTCTGCTGCTGCTGATGGCCCACAGCACCTCATGGATGCCCAGTTTTGATCTAGATCTATTCAAAATCTATCCTATTTAGGAAGGTGGTAGTGCCGCACAATATGATGGAGGGTATCCTCAATGTGAATGCTATCTCTATTGACCTATCCCTCAACCTAATTTTCCATTTCATTTTAGCTAGCTGCTCTTTCATGCCCTCATAATTGCCCTTATCTATGTTTAAAGCACTAGTCTTCGACCCACTCCTCTCTCCCTCAAACTGAATGCAAAATTTAATCATATTGTGATTGTTGCTACCCAGGGGTGGCTTCACCATGAGGTCATTAATTAATTCTAACTCATTGCTCAACATCAGGGCTAGCATAACCTGCTCTCACGTTGTGACCAGAACATGCTGTTCTAAGAAGATACCCTGAAAGCAATCTATGAACTCCTCATCTAAGCTACCTTTGCCCATTTGATTTTTCTGGTCTATATGTCAACTAAAATCCCCTATGATTATCGCTGTATCTTTCTGACAAGCTCCCATTACTCCTCCTGTTATCCTCTGTCCTACCATATGGTTACTGTTAGGGGGCAATATTCATTGTGGCCTATAGAAGGCTTAGGGGGCAATTTAAAAAGCAAAGAGAGAGTAGGAGGTAAGGGACTGGCAGATAACATAAAACTGAGTCCAAAAGCCTTTTGTAGACATCTAAATAGTGAAACGGTGGTAAAAGGATTGGGTGGGTCCGGTTATAGACGTAAAAATGGATTTAATCATGGAGACAGAGGGATCAAGAGAACACTTTGCATCTGTCTTTATCAAGGAAGAAGATGCTACCCAGGCCATGGTGTAAGAGGATGATGTTCAGCCACTTGAAGAGTTTAAAACTGATAAGGAGAAGATACTGGATAGGTTGTCTGTAGTTGTTGGTAAGTTGATAGGACACAGGGACTGAATGAGATGCATCCAAGAATACTGGGGGAAGTGAGAGTGGAAATTATGGAGGCACTGGTCATAATTTTCCAGACTTCCTCAGGCTCAGGGGTAGTCCAGAGGACTGGACAATTGCAAATTGTTGCACCATTGTTCAAAAAAAAGGTATAAAGATAAGCCCAATTGGAGATCCCCAGGGATTGGTGTTAGGACCTCTTCACAGCCAGGGATATATTAATGACCTTGGCGCAGAGGGCACAATTTCCAAACTCGAGGATGATAGGAAACTTGGAAACATTGTGAACCATGAGGAGGATAGTATGGAACTTCAAAAGAATATAAATGAACATAGGTGGGATAGGCAGATGAAATTTAATGCTGGGAAGTGTGAAGAACTCTGTTAGGAATAATTCCGAGAGACAATCTTAAATAAAGGGGACAATTCTAAAGGGAGTGCAGGAGCAGAGGGACCTGAGTGTATATGTTCATAAATCATTGAAGTTGGCAGGACAGGTTGAGAGCATGGCTAGTAAAGCAGACAGTACCCTAGGCTTTATTAATTGGAGTGTAGAGTACAAGAGCAAGGAGATTATGTTGCTTGTATAAAACACGAGTTTGGTTTTGGCTGGAGTATTACATCCAGTTCTGGGCATCACACTTTAGGAAGGATGCGAAGACATTGGAGAGAGTTCAGAAAAGATTCATGAGAATGATTCCAGAGATAAGGAACTTCAGCTGCATAGAAAAGTTGGGACTGTTTCTCTTGGGGAAGAAAAGGCTGAGAGGAGATTTGTTAGAGGTGTTCAAAATCGAGAGGGGGTCTGGGCAGGGTAGATAGGGAGAAACTGTTCCCATTGGTGGGAGGACTGAGAACCAGAGACCACCTATTTTGTAACTGGCAAAGGTAATTGGTGAAAGAAGCAACAGTGACATCGAGGAGACAGTGAGTGGTTAGGGTCTGGAATGCACTGTCTGAGAGTGTGGGGGAGACAGGGTCAATCGAGTGGCTAGGATCTGGAATGCACTGTCTGAGAGTGTGGGGGAGACAGGATCAATCGAGTGGCTAGGATCTGGAATGCACTGTCTGAGAGTGTGGGAGAGACAGGATCAATCCAGTGGTTAGGGTCTGGAATGCACTGCCTGAGAGTGTGGGGGAGACAGGGTCAAGCGAGTGGTTAGGATCTAAAATGCACTGTCTGAGAGTGTGGGGGGAGACAGGGTCAAGCGAGTGGTTAGGATCTAAAATGCACTGTCTGAGAGTGTGGTGGAGACAGGGTCAAGCGAGTGGTTAGGGTCTGGAATGCACTGTCTGAGAGAGTGGTGGAGACAGGGTCAAGCGAGTGGTTAGGGTCTGGAATGCACTGTCTGAGAGAGTGGTGGAGACAGGGTCAATCGAGTGGTTAGGATCAGGAATGCACTGTCTGAGAGTGTGGGGGAGGCAGGGTCAATCGAGTGGTTAGGGTCTGGAATGCACTGTCTGAGAGTGTGGGGGAGACAGGGTCAATCGAGTGGTTAGGATCTGGAATGCACTGTCTGAGAGTGTGGGGGAGACAGGGTCAATCGAGTGGTTAGGATCAGGAATGCACTGTCTGAGAGTGTGGTGGAGACAGGGACAATCGAGTGGTTAGGATCTGGAATGCACTGTCTGAGAGTGTGGGGGAGACAGGGTCAATCGAGTGGTTAGGGTCTGGAATACACTGTCTGAGAGTGTGGTGGAGACAGGGACAATCGAGTGGTTAGGATCTGGAATGCACTGTCTGAGAGTGTGGGGGGAGACAGGGTCAATCGAGTGGTTAGGGTCTGGAATACACTGTCTGAGAGTGTGGTGGAGACAGGGTCAATTGAGTGGTTAGGATCTGGAATGCACTGTCTAAGAGTGTGGGAGAGACAGGGTCAATCGAGTGGTTAGGGTCTGGAATACACTGTCTGAGAGTGTGGTGGAGACAGGGTCAATTGAGTGGTTAGGATCTGGAATGCACTGTCTAAGAGTGTGGGGGAGACAGGGTCAATCGAAGCATTCAGGAAGGAATCGGATTATTATCTGTAAAAGAAATGTTTGCAGGGTGACAGGGAGAGGGCAGGGGAGTGGCACTAGGTGATCTGCTCCTTTAATGGGACAGTAGATACTCATCTGGCTGAATGGCCTCCTGTGCTGTAACAATGCCATAATTCTGTGGTTGTATCTCCAGCTGTGATTGCTCCCTGTGTTCCTCTCTGCCAACATGGAGCCACCTGTCGACAGTTTAATAAGTGTCAATGTCCAGAGGGGACAGCTGGAAATCGTTGTGAGAAACTGTGAGTACCAGAAGCAAACAACGCACCCCCTCACACACCCCCCACCCCCCGCCACCAACACACACCCCACCACCCCCCCCGACCACCGCCCCCCCCATCACCACCCCCCCCAGCTTTAACCCATCAGGGGATGGGACTGGATCAGGAGGGGTTCTGGGTGTCTCTGAGTCTGGTGTGTGGGGGGGTGGGTGTGTGTGGGGGGTGGGTGTGTGGGAGGTGGGGGGTGGGTGTGTGGGGGGTGGGTGTGTGGGGGGTGGATGTGTGAGGGGGGTGGGTGTGTGGGGGGTGGGTGTCGGGGGTTGTGTGGGGGGTGGGTGTGTGTGGGGGGTGAGTGTGTGGGAGGTGGGTGTGTGAGGGGGGTGGGTATGTGAGGGGGGTGGGTGTGTGAGGGGGGTGGGTGTGTGGGGGATGGGTGTGTGTGGGGGATGAGTGTGTGGGGGGTGGGTGTGTGGGAGGTGGGTGTGTGAGGGGGGTGGGTGTGTGGGGGGTGGGTTTGTGGGGGGTGGGTGGGTGTGTGGGGTTGTGTGGGGGGTGGGTGTGTGTGGGGGGGGTGGGTGTGTGGGAGGTGGGTGTGTGAGGGGGGTGGGTGTGTCGGGGGTGGGTTTGTGGGGGGTGGGTGGGTGTGTGGGGTTGTGTGGGGGGTGGGTGTGTGTGGGGGGTGGGGTGTGTGGGAGGTGGGTGTGTGAGGGGGGGTGGGGTGTGTGGGGGGTGCGTGGGTGTGTGGGGGGTGGATGTGTGTGGGGGGTGGGTATGTGTGGGGGGTGGGTGTGTGGGGGGGCGGGTGTGTGGGGGGGCGGGGCGTGTGGGGGGCGTGGGTGTGAGGGGGTGAGTGTGGGGGGGGTGGGTGTGTATGGGGGCTGGGTGTGTGGGAGGTGGGTGTGTGGGGGGTGGGTGTGGGGGGTTGTGTGGGGGGTGGGTGTGTGAGGGGGGTGGGTGTGTGGGGGATGGGTGTGTGTGGGGGATGAGTGTGTGGGGGGGTGGGTGTGTGGGAGGTGGGTGTGTGAGGGGGGTGGGTGTGTGGGGGGTGGGTTTTGTGGGGGGTGGGTGGGTGTGTGGGGTTGTCTGGGGGGTGGGTGTGTGTGGGGGGTGGGTGTGGGAGGTGGGTGTGTGAGGGGGGTGGGTGTGTCGGGGGTGGGTTTGTGGGGGGTGGGTGGGTGTGTGGGGTTGTGTGGGGGGTGGGTGTGTGTGGGGGGTGGGTGTGTGGGGGGGCGGGTGTGTGGGGGGCGGGCGGTGTGGGGGGCGTGGGTGTGAGGGGGTGAGTGTGGGGGGGGTGGGTGTGTGTGGGGGGTGGGTGTGTGGGAGGTGGGTGTGTGGGGCGTGGGTGTGGGGGGTGGGTGTGTGTGGGAGGTGGGTGTGTGAGGGGGGTGGGTGTGTGGGGGGTGGATGTGTGTGGGGGGTGGGTGTGGGGGGTTGTGTGGGGGGTGGGTGTGTGGGAGGTGAGTGTGTGTGGGGGGTGGGTGTGTGTGGAGGGTGGGTGTGTGTGGAGGGTGGGTGTGTGTGGGGGTGGGTGTGTGTGGGGGGGTGGGTGTGTGGGAGGGTGGGTGTGTGGGGGGTGGGTTTGTGGGGGGTGGGTGTGTGGGGGGGGCGGGTGTGTGGGGGGCGGGCGTGTGGGGGGGGTTGGTGTGTGGGGGGCGTGTGTGTGGGGGGGTGGGTGTGTGGGAGGTGGGTGTGTGGGGTTGGGTGTGTGTGTGGGGGGTGGGTGTGTGAGGGGGGTGGGTGTGTGGGAGGTGGGTGTGTGGGGAGGGTTGGTGTGTGGGGGGTGGGTGTGTGTGGGGGGTGGGTGTGTGGGGGGTGGGTGTGTGTGTGGGGGGTGGGTGTGGGGGGGTGGGTGTGTGGGAGGTGGGTTTGTGTGGGGGTGGGTGTGTGGGGGGGGTGGGTGTGTGGGGTGGGTGTGTGTGTGGGGGGTGGTGTGTGGGTGGGTGGGTGTGTGGGACGGTTGGTGTGTGGGGGTGGGTGTGTGGGGGGTGGGTGTGTGTGGGGGGTGGGTGGTGTGGGAGGTGGGTGTGTGTGGGGGGTGGTGTGTGGGGTGTGGGTGTGGTGTGGGGAGGTGAGTGTGTGGGGTGGGTGTGTGGGTGGGGGGTGGGTGTGTGGGGAGGGTGTGTAGGTGTGGGGTGTGTGGGGGGTGGGTGTGTGTGGGGGGATGGTGTGTGGGGGGTGGGTGTGTGTGGGGGGGTGGGGTGTGTGTGGGGGGCTGGTGTGTGGGGGGTGGGTGGTGTGTGGGGGGTGGGTGTGTGTGGGGAGTTGGTGTGGGGGTGTGTGTGGGGGGTGGGTGTGGGGGGGGTGTGTGGGGGGGTGGGTGTGTGTGGGGGTGGGTGTGTGGGGGGAGGGTGTGTGTGGGGGGTGGGATGTGTGTGGGGGCTGGGTGTGTGGGAGGTGGGTGTGTGGGGGGTGGGTGTGGGGGGGTTGTGTGGGAGGTGGGTGTGTGAGGGGGGTGGGGGTGTGTGAGGGGGGTGGGTGTGTGGGGGGGTGTGTGGGGGGTGGTGTGTGTGGGGTGGGTGTGTGTGAGGGGTAGGTGTGTGTGGGGGGTGGGTGTGTGTTTGGGTGGGTGTGGGGGGTGATGTGTGAGGGGGGTGGGTGTGTGGGGGTGGGTGTGTGGGGGGTGGATGTGTGAGGGGGGTGGTGTGTGGGGTGGGTTTGTGGGGGGGTGGGTGGTGTGCATGTGGGTGTGCGTGTGTGTGGGTGTGTGGGTGAGTGTGTGTGTGGGTGTGTGAGGGGGGGTGGGTGTGAGGGTGGTGGGTGTGTGTGGGGCGTTGGTGTGAGGGGTGTATGTGTGGGGGGGTGGGTGTGTGTTGGGGGTTGGTGTGTGTGGGGGGTGGTGTGTGGGGGGTGGGTGTGTGTGGGGGGGTTGGGTGTGTGGGGGTTGGTGTGGGGGGGTGGGTGTGTGGGGGGTGGGTGTGTGGGAGGTGGGTGTGTGGTGGGGGGTGGGTGTGTGGGAGAAGGGTGCATGGGGGGGTGGGTGCGTAGTGGGTGGGTGTGTGGGTGTGGGTTTGTGTGGGGGGTGGGTATGTGGGGGGTGGGTGTGTGTGCATGTCGGTGTGCGTGTGTGTGGGTGAGTGTGTGTGTGGGTGTGTGAGGGGGGTGGGTGTGAGGGTGGTGGGTGTGTGTGGGGGCGTTGGTGTGAGGGGTGTATGTGTGGGGGGTGGGTGTGTGTTGGGGGTTGGTGTGTATGGGGGGTGGGTGTGTGGGGGGTGGGTGTGTGTGGGGGGGGTTGGGTGTGTGGGGGGTGGGTGTGTGGGGGGTGGGTGTGTGGGAGGTGGGTGTGTGGTGGGGGGTGGGTGTGTGGGGGGGTTGGTGTTTGGGGGGTGGGTGTGTGGTGGGGGGTGGGTGTGTGGGGGGGTTGGTGTTTGGGGGGTGGGTGTGTGGGGGGGGGTGTGTGTGTGGGGGGGTGGGTGTGTGTGGGGGGTTGCTGTTTGGGGGGTGGGTGTGTGGGGGGGGGTGTGTGTGGGGGGTGGGTGTGTGGGGGGGGCGGGTGTGTGGGGGGTGGGTGTGTGTTGGGGGTGGGTGTGTGTTGGGGGTGGGTGTGTGTTGGGGGTGGGTGTGTGTGTGGGGGGCGGGTGTGTGGGGAGTGGGTGTGTGTGTGGGGTGGGTGTGTGGGAGAAGGGTGCATGGGGGGGTGGGTGCGTAGTGGGTGGGTATGTGGGTGTGGGTTTGTGTGGGGGGTGGGTGTGTGTGCATGTGGGTGTGTGTGTGTGTGGGTGTGTGGGTGAGTGTGTGTGTGGGTGTGTGGGTGTGTGAGGGGGGTGGGTGTGAGGGGGGTGGGTGTGTGTGGGGCATTGGTGTGAGGGGTGTGTGTGTGGGGGGTTGGTGTGTGGGGGGTGGGTGTGTGTGGGGCATTGGTGTGAGGGGTGTGTGTGTGGGGGGTTGGTGTGTGGGGGGTGGGTGTGTGTGGGGGGTGGATGTGTGGGGGGTGGATGTGTGAGGGGGGTGGGTGTGTATTTGGGTGGGTGTGTGGGGGGTGGATGTGTGAGGGGGGTGGGTGTGTATTTGGGTGGGTGTGTGGGGGGTGGATGTGTGAGGGGGGTGGGTGTGTGGGGTGTGTGTGGGGAGTGGGTATGTGTGGGGTGGGTGTGTGGGAGAAGGGTGCATGGGGGGGTGGGTGCGTAGTGGGTGGGTGTGTGGGTGTGGGTTTGTGTGGGGGGTGGGTATGTGGGGGGTGGGTGTGTGTGCATGTGGGTGTGCGTGTGTGTGGGTGAGTGTGTGTGTGGGTGTGTGAGGGGGGTGGGTGTGAGGGTGGTGGGTGTGTGTGGGGCGTTGGTGTGAGGGGTGTATGTGTGGGGGGTGGGTGTGTGTTGGGGGTTGGTGTGTATGGGGGGTGGGTGTGTGGGGGGTGGTGTGTGTGGGGGGGGTTGGGTGTGTGGGGGGTGGGTGTGTGGGGGGTGGGTGTGTGGGGATGGGTTGGGTGTGTGGGGGGTGGGTGTGTGGGGTATGTGTGGGGGGTGGGTGTGTGGGAGAAGGGTGCATGGGGGGGTGGGTGCGTAGTGGGTGGGTGTGTGGGTGTGGGTTTGTGTGGGGGGGTGGGTATGTGGGGGGTGGGTGTGTGTGCATGTGGGTGTGCGTGTGTGTGGGTGAGTGTGTGTGTGGGTGTGTGAGGGGGGTGGGTGTGAGGGTGGTGGGTGTGTGTGGGGCGTTGGTGTGAGGGGTGTATGTGTGGGGGGTGGGTGTGTGTTGGGGGTTGGTGTGTATGGGGGGTGGGTGTGTGGGGGGTGGGTGTGTGTGGGGGGTGGGTGTGTGGGGATGGGTTGGGTGTGTGGGGGGTGGGTGTGTGGGGGGGTGGGTGTGTGGGGATGGGTTGGGTGTGTGGGGGGTGGGTGTGTGGGAGGTGGGTGTGTGGTGGGGGGTGGGTGTGTGGGGGGGTTGGTGTTTGGGGGGTGGGTGTGTGGTGGGGGGTGGGGTGTGTGGGGGGGTTGGTGTTTGGGGGGTGGGTGTGTGGGGGGGGTGTGTGTGTGGGGGGGTGGGTGTGTGTGGGGGGGTTGCTGTTTGGGGGGTGGGTGTGTGGGGGGGGGGTGTGTGAGGGGTGGGGTGTGGGGGGGGGCGGGTGTGTGTTGGGGGTGGGTGTGTGTTGGGGGTGGGTGTGTGTGTGGGGGGCGGGTGTGTGGGGGGTGGGTGTGTGGGGGGGTGGGTGTGTGTGCATGTGGGGGTGTGTGTGTGTGTGGGTGTGTGGGTGAGTGTGTGTGTGGGTGTGTGAGGGGGGTGGGTGTGAGGGGTGTGTGTGTGGGGGGTGGGTGTGTGGGGGGTGGGTGTGTGGGGGGTTGATGTGTGGGGGGGGTGGGTGTGTGAGGGGGGTGGGTGTGTGGGAGGTGGGGGGTGGGTGTGTGGGGGGGGTGGGGTGTGTGTGGGGGGTGGGTGTGAGGGGGGGTGTGTGTGGGGGTGGTGGGTGTGGGGGGTGGGTGTGTGGGGGGTGGATGTGTGAGGGTGGGTGGGTGTGTGGGGTTGGATGTGTGGGGGGTGGGTGTGTGAGGGAGGTGGGTGTGTGTGGGGGGGTGGGTGTGTGGGGGGTGGGTGTGTGTGTGGGGGTGGGTGTGTGGGGGGTTGGTGTTTGGGGGTGGGTGTGGGGGGGGGTGGGTGTGTGGGGGGTGGGTGTGTGTGGGGGGTGGTGTGTGTGGGGGGTGGGTGTGGGGGTGGGTGTGTGGGGGGTGTGGGGGGTGGGTGTGTGGGGGGGTGGGTGTGTGGGGGGGGTGTGTGTGGGGGGTGGGTGTGTGTGGGGGGTGGGTGTGTGTGGGGGGTGGGGTGTGGGGGGTGGGGGGGGGGGTGGGGTGTGGGGGTTGTGTGGGGGGTGGGTGTGTGTGGGAGGTGGGTGTGTGGGGTGGGGTGTGGGGGGGGTGGGTGTGTGGGGGGTGGGTGTGTGTGGGGGGTTGGTGTGTGTGGGGGTGGGTGTGGGGAGGTGGGTGTGTGGGGGGTGGGTGTGTGGGAGGTGGGTGTGTGGGGGGTGGGTGTGTGTGGGGGGTGTGTGTGTAGGGGGAGTGGGTGTATGTGGGGTGGGTGTGTGGGAGAAGGGTGCATGGGGGGGTGGGTGCATGGGGGGGTGGGTGCGTAGTGGGTGGGTGTGTGGGTGTGGGTTTGTGTGGGGGGTGGGTGTGTGTGCATGTGGGTGTGTGTGTGGTGTGGGTGTGTGGGTGAGTGTGTGTGTGGGGTGTGTGGGTGTGTGAGTGGGGTGTGTGTGAGGGGGGTGGGTGTGTGTGTGGCATTGGTGTGAGGGGTGTGTGTGTGGGGGGGTTGGTGTGTGGGGGGTGGATGTGTGGGGGGTGGATGTGTGAGTGGGTGGGTGTGTATTTGGGTGGGTGTGTGGGGGGTGGATGTGTGAGGGGGGTGGGTGTGTGGGGGTGGGGTGTGTGGGGGGTGGATGTGTGAGGGGGGTGGGTGTGTGGGGTGTGTGTGGGGAGTGGGTATGAGTGGGGTGGGTGTGTGGGAGAAGGGTGCATGGGGGGGTGGGTGCGTAGTGGGTGGGTGTGTGGGTGTGGGTTTGTGTGGGGGGTGGGTATGTGGGGGGTGGGTGTGTGTGCATGTGGGTGTGCGTGTGTGTGGGTGTGTGGGTGAGTGTGTGTGTGGGTGTGTGAGGGGGGTGGGTGTGAGGGGGGGTGGGTGTGTGTGGGGCGTTGGTGTGAGGGGTGTATGTGTGGGGGGTGGGTGTGTGTTGGGGGTTGGTGTGTATGGGGGGTGGGTGTGTGGGGGGGTGGGTGTGTGTGGGGGTGGGTGTGTGTGGGGGTGGGCGGTGTGGGGGGGTTGGGTGTGTGGGGGGTGGGTTGTGGGGGGTGGGTGTGTGTGGGGGTGGGCGTGTGGGGGGGTTGGGTGTGTGGGGGGTGGGTGTGTGGGGTGTGGGTGTGTGGGAGGTGGGTGTGTGGTGGGGGGTGGGTGTGTGGGGGGGTTGGTGTTTGGGGGGTGGGTGTGTGTGTGGGGGGTGGGTGTGTGTGGGGGGTTGCTGTTTGGGGGGTGGGTGTGTGAGGGGGGGTGTGTGTGGGGGGGGGCGGGTGTGTGGGGGGTGGGTGTGTGTTGGGGGTGGGTGTGTGTGTGGGAGCTGGGTGTGTGTGGGGGGGGCGGGTGTGTGGGGGGGTGGGTGTGTGGGGGGCGGGCGTGTGGGGGGGGGTTGGTGTGTGGGGGGGTGGGTGTGTGGGGGGTGGGTGTGTGTGTGGGAGGTGGGTGTGTGGGGTTGGGTGTGTGTGTGGGGGGTGGGTGTGTGAGGGGGGTGGGTGTGTGGGGAGGTGGGTGTGTGGGGAGGGTTGGTGTGTGGGGGGTGGGTGTGTGTGGGGGGTGGGTGTGTGGGGGGTGGGTGTGTGTGTGGGGGGTGGGTGTGTGGGGGGGGTGGGTGTGTGGGAGGTGGGTTTGTGTGGGGGGTGGGTGTGTGGGGTGTGGGTGTGTGTGTGGGGGGTGGGTGTGTGGGAGGTGAGTGTGTGGGGTTGGGTGTGTGTGTGGGGGGTGGGTGTGTGGCAGGTGGGTGTGTGGGGTTGGGTGTGTGTGTGGGGGGTGGGTGTGTGGGAGGTGAGTGTGTGGGGTTGGGTGTGTGTGTGGGGGGTGGGTGTGTGGGAGGTGAGTGTGTGGGGTTGTGGGTGTGTGTGTGGGGGGTGGGTGTGTGGCAGGTGGGTGTGTAGGTGTGTGGGTGTGTGGGGGGTGGGTGTGTGTGGGGGGGCTGGTGTGTGGGGGGTGGGTGTGTGTGGGGGGTGGGGTGTGTGGGGGGTGGGTGTGTGAGGTGGGTGGGTGTGAGGGGGGTGGGTGTGTGTGGGGCGTTGGTGTGAGGGGTGTGTGTGTGGGGGGTTGGTGTGTGGGGGGTGGGTGTGTGTGGGGGGTGGGTGGTGTGTGGGAGGTGGGTGTGTGGGGGGGTGGGTGTGGGGGGTTGTGTGGGAGGTGGGTGTGTGAGGGGGGGTGGGGGTGTGTGAGGGGGGTGGGTGTGTGAGGGGGTTGGTGTGTGGGGGGTTGGTGTGTGTGGGGTGGGTGTGTGTGAGGGGTAGGTGTGTGTGGGGGGTGGATGTGTGAGGGGGGTGGGTGTGTGTTTGGGTGGGTGTGTGGGGGGTGGATGTGTGAGGGGGGTGGGTGTGGGGGGGTGTGTGTGGGGGGTGGATGTGTGAGGGGGGGTGGGTGTGTGGGGTGTGTGTGGGGAGTGGGTATGTGTGGGGTGGGTGTGTGGGGAGAAGGGTGCATGGGGGGGTGGGTGCGTAGTGGGTGGGTGTGTGGGTGTGGGTTTGTGTGGGGGGTGGGTGTGTGTGCATGTGGGTGTGCGTGTGTGTGGGTGTGTGGGTGAGTGTGTGTGTGGGTGTGTGAGGGGGGTGGGTGTGAGGGTGGTGGGTGTGTGTGGGGCGTTGGTGTGAGGGGTGTATGTGTGGGGGGTGGGTGTGTGTTGGGGGTTGGTGTGTATGGGGGGGTGGGTGTGTGGGGGGGTGGGTGTGTGTGGGGGGTGGTGTGTGGGGGGTGGGTGTGTGGGGGGTGGGTGTGTGGGAGGTGGGTGTGTGGTGGGGGGTGGGTGTGTGGGGGGTGGATGTGTGAGGGGGGTGGGTGTGTGGGGGGGTGGGTGTGTGTTTGGGTGGGTGTGTGGGGTTGGATGTGTGAGGGGGGTGGGTGTGTGGGGGTGGGTGTGTGGGGGGTGGATGTGTGAGGGGGGGTGGGTGTGTGGGGTGTGTGTGGGGAGTGGGTATGTGTGGGGTGGGTGTGTGGGAGAAGGGTGCATGGGGGGGTGGGTGCGTAGTGGGTGGGTGTGTGGGTGTGGGTTTGTGTGGGGGGTGGGTATGTGGGGGGTGGGTGTGTGTGCATGTCGGTGTGCGTGTGTGTGGGTGAGTGTGTGTGTGGGTGTGTGAGGGGGGTGGGTGTGAGGGTGGTGGGTGTGTGTGGGGCGTTGGTGTGAGGGGTGTATGTGTGGGGGGTGGGTGTGTGTTGGGGGTTGGTGTGTATGGGGGGTGGGTGTGTGGGGGGTGGGTGTGTGTGGGGGGGTTGGGTGTGTGGGGGGTGGGTGTGTGGGGGGTGGGTGTGTGGGAGGTGGGTGTGTGGTGGGGGGTGGGTGTGGGGGGGGTTGGTGTTTGGGGGGTGGGGTGTGTGGTGGGGGGTGGGTGTGTGGGGGGGTTGGTGTTTGGGGGGTGGGTGTGTGGGGGGGGTGTGTTTGTGGGGGGTGGGTGTGTGTGGGGGGTTGCTGTTTGGGGGGTGGGTGTGTGGGGGGGGGGTGTGTGTGGGGGGGTGGGTGTGTGTTGGGGGTGGGTGTGTGTTGGGGGTGGGTGTGTGTTGGGGGTGGGTGTGTGTTGGGGGTGGGTGTGTGTGTGTGGGGTGGGTGTGTGGGGAGAAGGGTGCATGGGGGGGTGGGTGCGTAGTGGGTGGGTGTGTGGGTGTGGGTTTGTGTGGGGGGTGGGTGTGTGTGCATGTGGGTGTGTGTGTGTGTGGGGTGTGTGGGTGAGTGTGTGTGTGGGTGTGTGAGGGGGGTGGGTGTGAGGGGGGTGGGTGTGTGTGGGGCATTGGTGTGAGGGGTGTGTGTGTGGGGGGTTGGTGTGTGGGGGGTGGGTGTGTGTGGGGCATTGGTGTGAGGGGTGTGTGTGTGGGGGGTTGGTGTGTGGGGGGGTGGGTGTGTGTGGGGGGTGGATGTGTGGGGGGTGGATGTGTGAGGGGGGTGGGTGTGTATTTGGGTGGGTGGTGTGGGGGGTGGATGTGTGAGGGGGGTGGGTGTGTGGGGGTGGGTGTGTGGGGGGTGGATGTGTGAGGGGGGGTGGGTGTGTGGGGTGTGTGTGGGGAGTGGGTATGTGTGGGGTGGGTGTGTGGGAGAAGGGTGCATGGGGGGATGGGTGTGTAGTGGGTGGGTGTGTGGGTGTGGGTTTGTGTGGGGGGGTGGGTATGTGGGGGGTGGGTGTGTGTGCATGTCGGTGTGCGTGTGTGTGGGTGAGTGTGTGTGTGGGTGTGTGAGGGGGGTGGGTGTGTGGGGGGTGGGTGTGTGTGGGGGGGGTTGGGTGTGTGGGGGGTGGGTGTGTGGGGGGTGGGTGTGTGGGAGGTGGGTGTGTGGTGGGGGGTGGGTGTGTGGGGGTGGGTGTGTGGGGGGCTTGGTGTTTGGGGGGTGGGTGTGTGGTGGGGGGTGGGTGTGTGGGGGGGTTGGTGTTTGGAGGGTGGGTGTGTGGGGGGGGTGTTTGTGTGGGGGGGTGGGTGTGTGGGGGGGGGGTGTGTGTGGGGGGTGGGTGTGTGGGGGGGGCGGGTGTGTGGGGGGTGGGTGTGTGTTGGGGGTGGGTGTGTGTTGGGGGTGGGTGTGTGTTGGGGGTGGGTGTGTGTTGGGGGTGGGTGTGTGTGTGGGGGGCGGGTGTGTGGGGGGTGGGTGTGTGGGGGGTGGGTGTGTGTGCATGTGGGGGTGTGTGTGTGTGTGGGTGTGTGGGTGAGTGTGTGTGTGGGTGTGTGAGGGGGGGTGGGTGTGAGGGGTGTGTGTGTGGGGGGTGGGTGTGTGGGGGGTGGGGTGTGTGTGGGGGGTGGGTGTGTGGGGGGTTGGTGTGAGTGGGGGTTTGGTATGTGGGGATGGGTGTGTGAGGGGGGTGTGAGTGGGGGGTGTGTGTGTGGGGGGTTGATGTGTGGGGGGGGTGGGTGTGTGAGGGGGGTGGGTGTGTGGGAGGTGGGGGGTGGGTGTGTGGGGGGGGTGGGTGTGTGTGGGGGGTGTGTGTGGGGGGTGGGTGTGTGTGGGGGGTGGGGTGTGTGGGGGGGTGGGTGTGGGGGGTGGGTGTGTGGGGGGGGTGTGTGGGGGGTGGGTGTGTGTGGAGGGTGGGTGTGTGGGGGGTGGGTGTGTGTGTGGGGGGTGGGTGTGTGGGGGGGGTGGGTGTGTGGGGTTGGATGTGTGGGGGGTATGTGTGTGGGGGTTGGGTGCGTGTGGGGGGTGGGTGTGTGTGTGGGGGTGGGTGTGTGAGGGAGGTGGGTGTGTGTGGGGGGGTGGGTGTGTTGGGGGTGGGTGTGTGTGTGGGGGTGGGTGTGTGGGGGGTTGGTGTTTGGGGGGGTGGGTGTGTGGGGGGGGGTGGGTGTGTGGG
>JANJGN010000003.1:4373937-4399259 GCA_026770705.1 Isurus oxyrinchus | reverse complement strand
CACTCACACTCTCTCCGCTCTCTCCTTCACATCACCCACCCTCCCATCACTCTCTCTCTCTCTCACATCACCCCACCCTCCCATCACTCACTCTCACACGCTCTCCCTCCATCACCCCACCCTCCCATCACTCACTCTCTCTCCCTCACATCACCCCACCCTCCCATCACTCACTCTCTCTCTTCTCCCTCACATCACCCCACCCTCCCATCACTCACTCTCTCTCTCTCTCACATCACCCAACTCTCTCCCATCACTCACACTCTCTCTCTCTCTCCCTCACATCACCCCCACCCCTCCCATCACTCACTCCTCTCTCCCTCACATCACCCCACCCTCCCATCACTCACACTCTCTCTCTCTCTCTCCCTCACATCACCCCACCCTCCCATCACTCACTGTCTTACTCTCCCTCACATCACCCCACCTCCCATCACTCACACTCTCTCTCTCTCTCTCTCACATCACCCTACCTCTCTCCCATCACTCACTCTCTCTCTCCTCACATCACCCTACCTTCTCCCATCACTCACTCTCTCTCTCTCCCTCACAACATCCCACCCTCCCATCACACTCTCTCTCTCTCTCTCCCTCACATCACCCTACCTTCTCCCATCACACACACTCTCTCTCTCTCACATCACCCCACCCCTCCCATCACTCACTCACTCGCTCTCTCTCCCTCACATCACCCTACCTTCTCCCATCACTCTCTCTCTCTCCCTCACAACATCCCACCCTCCCATCACACTCTCTCTCTCTTTCTCTCTCCCTCACATCACCCTACCTTCTCCCATCACACACACTCTCTCTCTCTCACATCACCCCACCCTCCCATCACTCCCTCTTTTTCTCTCTCTCCTTCACATCACCCCACCCTCCCATCACTCACTCACTCGCTCTCTCTCTCTCCCTCACATCACCCTACCTTCTCCCATCACTCACTCTCTCTCTCTCTCTCACCCTCACATCACCCCACCCTCCCATCACTCACTCTCTCTCTCTCTCACATCACCCCACCCTTTCCCATCACTCATACTCTCTCTTTCTCTCTCACGTCTCCCCACCCTCCCATCACTCACTCTCTCTCTCTCTCTCTCTCACAGCTCCCCACCCTCCCATCACTCACACTCTCTCTCTCTCCCTCACATCACCCCACCCTCCCATCACTCACTCTCTTTCTTTCTCCCTCACACCACCCTACCTTCTCCCATCACTCACTCTCTTTCTCCCTCACATCACCCCACCTTCTCCCATCACTCACTCTCTCTCCCTCACATCACCCTACCTTCTCCCATCACTCACTCTCTCTCTCCCTCTCATCACCCCAGCCTCCCAACACTCACTCTCTCTCTCTCTCCCTCACATCACCCCACCCTTCCATCACTCACTCTCTCTCTCTCTCTCGCTGTCTCCCCTTCTATCTCTGTCTCTGTCTGTCTCTCTCTCTCTCACTTCACCCTACCCCCTCCCATCACACACTCTCTCTCTCTCACACATCACCCTACCCCCTCCCATCGCTCACTCTCTCTCTCACATCACCTCACCCCCTGCCATCACTGAATCTCTCTCTCTCTCTCTCTCACACATCACACCCCCACCACATCACTCACTCTCTCTCTCTCAATGTCTCCCCTCTTTCTCTATCTCTGTCTGTCTGTCTGTCTCTCATCACCCCACTCCCCCAATCAATCTTTCTATCTCTCTCTTTATCTACCCTTCTCTCTCTATTTGTCTCTTATGTGTGAGTCACTATCACTCTCTCCCTCTCTGTCTCTCTCATCCCTCTCTTTCGCTCTATCACTCTCTCTGTGCCCCTGTCCCCCCCTCTCTCTTTCTATGATCACCCAATCACCCCATCATTCTCTATGTCCATCTCTCTCTCCACCTGTCTGTCTGTCTGTCTCTGTCTCTCTCTCTCCCTCTCTATTATCTCTCTCTCACTCTTTCATCTCTATCTCACTATCGCTGTGGGGAGGTGGTGACATTGTGGTATTGTCACTGGGCTGGTAATCTAGAGACCCAGTGTAATGCTCTGGGGAACCGGTTTCGAATCCCACCATGGCAGATGGTGGCATTTGAATTCAATAAAAAATCTGGAATAAAAAGTTGAATGATGACCATGAAACCATTGTTGATTGTTGTAAAAACCCATCTGGGTCACTAACGTCCTTTAGGGAGGGAAACCTGCTGTCCTTACCTGGTCTGGCCTACATGTGACTCTAGACCCACAGCAATGTGGTTGGCTCTTAAATGCCCTCTGAACAAGGGCAATAAATGCCAACCCAGCCAATGACACCCACATCCCATGATTAAAAAAATATTCTTTCTTCCTCTCTGCCTCACTCCGTCTGCCTCTTTCTCACTCGTCACTGCTCTCTCCCCATATTGCTACAGAATACCTCCTCTTCTTTGATTCCTGTCTCAATACTGTTTCAATCTTCTCATTTTTTAAGCCAGATGATGGATGATTCCTGCAGGTTTGGCAGCTTCTGTGGAGAGACAAACAGTCCAATTTGAGTTCTGAGTCAATTTGACTCATCTTTGAAGAAACATTAAACTCTGCTCCCTCCACAGAAGCTGCCAGAGTACGTCCAGCATTTTCTGTTCTTATTTCAAATTTTCAGCATCCACAGTATTTTGCTTTTATTTTAATGAATAATCATTCACTCTTTGCACTCTCAAAACATGTCACTGTCACCCATTTCACACCCTCTCTCCTGTCTCACACCCTCACTCTGTCCTGTCTCACACCCTCACTCTCTCCTGTCTCACACCCTCACTCTCTCCTGTCTCACACCCTCACTCTCTCCTGTCTCACACCCTCTCTCCCGTTTCACACCCTCACTCTCTCCTGTCTCACACCCTCACTCAGTCCTGTCTCACACCCTCACTCTCTCCTGTCTCACACTCTCTCTCCTGTCTCACACCCTCACTCTCTCCTGTCTCACACCCTCACTCTCTCCTGTCTCACGCCCTCACTCTCTCCTGTCTCACACCCTCACTCTCTCCTGTCTCACACTCTCACTCTCTCCTGTCTCACACCCTCACTCTCTCCTGTCTCACATCCTCACTCTCTCCTGTCTCACATCCTCACTCTCTCCTGTCTCACACCCTCACTCTCTCCCGTTTCACACCCTCACTCTCTCCTGTCTCACATCCTCACTCTCTCCTGTCTCACATCCTCATTCTCTCCTGTCTCACACCCTCACTCTCTCCTGTCTCACACCCTCTCTCCCGTTTCACACCCTCTCTCCCGTTTCACACCCTCTCTCCTGTCTCACACTCACACTCTCTCCTGTCGCACACCCTCACTCTCTCCTGTTTCACTCCCTCCTGTCGCACACCCTCACTCTCTTTCTGTCGCACACCCTCACTCCCTCCTGTCACACACCCTCACTCTCCTGTCGCACACCCTCAATCTCTCCTGTCACACAACCCTCACTCTCTCCTGTCTCACAA
The DNA here is from genome assembly GCA_026770705.1 of Isurus oxyrinchus. Lineage (NCBI taxonomy): Eukaryota > Metazoa > Chordata > Chondrichthyes > Lamniformes > Lamnidae > Isurus > Isurus oxyrinchus. The sequence goes on along the minus strand of JANJGN010000003.1, from coordinate 4,395,797 downwards.
CCTCACTCTCTCCTGTCTCAGACCCTCACTCTGCCTGTTTCACACCCTCACTCTCTCCTGTCTCACACCCTCACTCTGCCTGTTTCACACCCTCACTCTCTCCTGTCGCACACCCTCACTGTCTCCTGTCTCAGACCCCCACTCTGCCTGTTTCACACCCCCACTCTGCCTGTTTCACACCCTCACTCTGCCTGTTTCACACCTCACTCTGCCTGTTTCACACTCCCACTCTGCCTGTTTCACACCCCCACTCTGCCTGTTTCACACCCTCACTCTGCCTGTTTCACACTCCCACTCTGCCTGTTTCACACCCTCACTCTGCCTGTTTCACACCCTCACTCTGCCTGTTTCACACCCTCACTCTGCCTGTCTCACACCCTCACTCTGCCTGTTTCACAGCCTGACTCTGCCTGTTTCACACTCTCACTCTGCCTGTCTCACACCCTCACTCTGTCTTGTCTCACATCCTCACTCCCTCCTGTCTCACACCCTCACTCTCTCCTGTCGCACACCCTCACTCTCTCCTGTCTCACACCCTCCCTCTCTCCTGTCTCACACCCTCCCTCTCTCCTGTCTCACACCCTCTCTCCCATTTCACACCCTCTCTCCCGTTTCACACCCTCTCTCCCGTTTCACACCCTCTCTCCTGTCTCACACTCTCACTCTCTCCTGTCTCACACCCTCACTCTCTCCTGTTTCACTCCCTCCTGTCGCACACCCTCACTCTCTCCTGTCTCACACCCTCACTCTCTCCTGTCTCACGCCCTCACTCTCTCCTATCTCACATCCTCACTCTCTCCTGTCTCACACCCTCACTCTCTCCTGTCTCACACCCTCACTCTCTCCTGTCTCACACCCTCACTCTCTCCCGTTTCACACCCTCTCTCCCGTTTCACACCCTCTCTCCTGTCTCACACTCTCACACTCACACTCTCTCCTGTCGCACACCCTCACTCTCTCCTGTCGCAGACCCTCACTCTCTCCTGTCGCACACCCTCACTCTCTCCTGTCGCACACCCTCACTCTCTCCTGTCGCACACCCTCACTCTCTCCTGTCGCACACCCTCACTGTCTCCTGTCTCAGACCCTCACTCTGCCTGTTTCACACCCTCACTCTGCCTGTTTCACACCCCCACTCTGCCTGTTTCACACCCCCACTCTGCCTGTTTCACACCCCACTCTGCCTGTTTCACACCCCCACTCTGCCTGTTTCACACCCCCACTCTGCCTGTTTCACACCCTGACTCTGCCTGTTTCACACCCTGACTCTGCCTGTTTCACACTCTCACTCTGCCTGTTTCACACTCTCACTCTGCCTGTTTCACACCCCCACTCTGCCTGTTTCACACCCTCACTCTGCCTGTTTCACACCCTCACTCTGCCTGTTTCACACTCTCACTCTGCCTGTTTCACACCCTCACTCTGCCTGTTTCACAGCCTGACTCTGCCTGTTTCACACCCTCATTCTGCCTGTTTCACACTCTCACTCTGCCTGTCTCACACTCCTTTTTTTACTTTCACAGGCCTTCATGGCTGCTCTCCAGACCCAGTGGAGTTGGATTCTGCAGTTGTGCTGTTGCATTGAAGCTCATCTTAAGGAGAATACTGCCTATTTCCAGGTACAGTGAGTGCACTCAACACGGCAGGGAGCAGGGGTACATAGGGCATCATTTCTAGATCAGTGTGCGGATGCACACCTGACCCAATCGCACATGAAATCGTGTGAGATGACATCGGGCGGGGCGGGAGGGGTCGGGGAGGGTGGGGGTGGGAGGGGTCAGGAATGAGAGCAACAGCTACTTGTGGAAGAGTAGATTAATTAAGGAAGAGTCTGCCTGGATTTCTAAAGGGGAAATTGTGTTTAACCAACTTGCTGGAGTTTTTTGAAGAGGTAACAGAAAAGGTGGATGAGGGTAATGCTGTTGATGTGGTGTACATGGACTTTCAAAAGGCATTTGATACAGTGCCACACAACAGACTTGTGAGAAAAGTTATTGCTCATGGAATAAAAGGGACAGTAGCAACGTGGATACAAAATTGGCTGAAAAATAGGAAGCAGAGAGTAATGGTCAATGGATATTTTTTCAGGCTGGAGGGAGGTTTGTAGTGGAGTTCCCCAGGGGTCAGTATTGGGACCCTTGCTGTTCCTGATATTTATTAATGATCTAGATCTTGGTGTGCAGGGGACAATTTCAAAGTTTGCGGATGATACGAAGCTTGGGACAGAATTTTACGTTGATCAGGCGAGCGTCCCAACTTCTTTAACACTCACGTGATATCTCGCTCGGTGGGTGCACATGGCAGTCAGAAGTGCTGCCGCTGACAATGAAGTGGGTAATGAAGCCCATTAAGGAAGCAATTGAAAGGATTTTTTGTTCCTGTCACTTCTACGCTGGGTAGACAGGCCAATCGGCCTGGCAGCCTTTACATTTTTGCTCAAACCTCAATCCAGGCCGGGTGAAATCTGTGGGGTAATAAAATAAGAAGAGGTATGTGGGGATTGTTTTTTTATGAGGAATGTTTTCAGGTGCTTGATTGTGCTGCATGGACATATTTTGCAGCATTTTTGTTGTTTATTGTGTGGAGGTCTACAACTCCCTGGGTTAGCTGTCTGCCCTCAGCAAGCTGACTGGGAGCACTCAGCAGCACCCAGGGTGATGTTGGCACCCACCCTCCTCCCGCTCCCATTGGCAGTGCTGAGCCTTTCTTGGGGCTGGCCTTTATTTGGAGGATTGCGTCCAATTCCTGCACCGCTCTTCAGGAAGGATGTGAAGGTGTTGTAGAGACTGCAGAAAAGGTTCACAAGAATGGCTCCAGAGATGAGGATCTTCAGTTGTGAAGATAAATTGGAGAAGTTGGGACTGTTTTCCTTGGGGAGGAGAAGGCTGAGAGAAGATTTGGTAGAGGTTTTCAAAATCATGGGGGATCTGGACAGAGTAGAGAGGGAGAAACCATTCCCATTGGCGGAAGGATCGAGAACAAGAGGGCACAGGATAAATGTAATTCGAAAAAGAAACAATCTCGACATTGAGGAAAAGCTTTTTCACACAGCGAGTGGTTAGGATCTGGAATGCACTGCCTGAGAGTGTGGGGGAGACAGGATCAGTCGAGTGGTTAGGATCTGGAATGCACTGTCTGAGGGTGTGGTGGAGACAGGGACAATCGAGTGGTTAGGATCTGGAATGCACTGTCTGAGAGTGTGGGGGAGACAGGGACAATCGAGTGGTTAGGATCTGGAATGCACTGTCTGAGAGTGTGGTGGAGACAGGGTCAATCTAGTGGTTAGGATCTGGAATGCACTGTCTGAGAGTATGGGGAATTAGGGACAATCGAGTGGTTAGGATCTGGAATGCACTGTCTGAGGGTGTGGTGGAGACAGGGTCAATCGAGTGGTTAGGATCTGGAATGCACTGTCTGAGGGTGTGGGGGAGACAGGGTCAATCAAGTGTTTAGGATCTGGAATGCACTGTCTGAGGGTGTGGTGGAGACAGGGACAATCGAGTGGTTAGGATCTGGAATGCACTGTCTGAGAGTGTGGTGGAGACAGGGTCAATCTAGTGGTTAGGATCTGGAATGCACTGTCTGAGAGTATGGGGAATTAGGGACAATCGAGTGGTTAGGATCTGGAATGCACTGTCTGAGGGTGTGGGGGAGACAGGGTCAATCGAGTGGTTAGGATCTGGAATACACTGTCTGAGAGTGTGGTGGAGACAGGGTCAATCAAGTGTTTAGGATCTGGAATGCACTGTCTGAGGGTGTGGTGGAGACAGGGACAATCGAGTGGTTAGGATCTAGAATGCACTGTCTGAGGGTGTTGGGGAGACAGGGTCAATTGAGTGGTTAGGATCTAGAATGCACTGTCTGAGTGAGGGATGGGGATAGGATCAGGAGGGATTGGGATTTATGATTGGTTGCCTTTCTGCATTAACACTCCTGATCTCTCTCTCTCCAGTATTTCTCTGATGTGAAAGATGCTGAGAATTTCCTCAAAAAGTTGCAGGACTCGATGAGGAAGAAATATTCCTGTGATCGCTCGATCACTGTGACCCGCCTGGAAGACTTACTACAGGATTCTATAGTAGGTGGCAGCTGACCATCTCACACCCTCCCCACACAACAACAAAACCCCGACCCGGGACATCCCCAACATCCCCCCAAACCCCCAACATCCCCCCCAAACCCCCAACACCCCCCCCCAAATCCCCAACAACCCTCAACACCCCCCAAACCCCAACAGCCCCCCCAAACCCCAACAGCCCCCCCAAACCCCCAACACCCCTGTAAATCCCCAACACCACCCCAAACCCCAACACCCACCCAAAACCCCAACACCCCTCCAAACCCCAACACCCCCCAAACCCCAACAGCCCCCCCAAACCCCAACACACCCCAAACCCCAACACCCCCCCCCAAATCTCCAACACCCCCCCAAACCCCAACACCCCTCCAAACCCCCAACACACCCCAAACCCCAACACACCCCAAACCCCAACACCCCCCCAAACCCCAACACCCCCCCAAACCCCAACACACCCCAAACCCCCAACACCCCCCCCCAAATCCCCAACAACCCTCAACACCCCCCCAAACCCCAACAGCCCCCCCAAACCCCAACAGCCCCCCCAAACCCCCAACACCCCTGTAAATCCCCAACACCACCCCAAACCCCAACACCCACCCAAAACCCCAACACACCCCAAACCCCAACACACCCCAAACCCCAACACACCCCAAACCCCAACACCCCCCCCAAATCTCCAACACCCCCCCAAACCCGCAACACCCCTCCAAACCCCCAACACACCCCAAACCCCAACACACCCCAAACCCCAACACCCACCCAAAACCCCAACACCCCTCCAAACCCCCAACACACCCCAAACCCCAACACCAAACCCCAACACCCCCCCCAAATCTCCAACACCCCCCCAAACCCGCAACACCCCCCCAAACCCCCAACACCCGCCCCAACATCCGCCCCAAACCCACAACACCCCCCAAAGCCCAGACACCCCCCCAAACCCCAACACACCCCAAACCCCAACACCCCCCCAAACCCCAACACTCCCCCAAACCCCCAACACCCCCCCAATCCCCAACACCCCCCCAAACCCCAACACACCCCCAAACCCCAACACCCCCCCAAACCCCCAACACCCCCCCAAACCCCAACACTCCCCCAAACCCCCAACACCCCCCCAATCCCCAACACCCCCAACACCCCCCCAAACCCCAACACCCCCCCAATCCCCAACACCCCCCCAAACCCCAACACCCCCCCAATCCCCAACACCCCCCAAACCCCAACACCCCCCCAATCCCAACACCCCCCCAAACCCCAACACCCCCCCAATCCCCAACACCCCCCCAAACCCCAACACCCCCCCCAATCCCCAACACCCCCCAAACCCCAACACCCCCCCAATCCCCAACACCCCCCCAAACCCCAACACCCCCCCAATCCCCAACACCCCACCAAACCTCAACACCCCCCCAATCCCCAACACCCCCCCAATCCCCAACACCCCCCCAAACCCCAACACCCCCCCAAACCCCAACACCCCCCCCAAATCCTCAACACCCCCCCAAATCCTCAACACCTCCCCAAATCCCCAACAGCCCCCCCAAAGCCGCAACACCCCCGCAACAACCCCCAAACTGCAACAGCCCCCAAATCCCCAACACCCCCCCAAACTCCAAACCCTGCCCAAACCCCCGACACCCCCCAAAACCGCAACACCCCCCCCAAATCCCCAACATGCCCTCTAAACAAGCAACAACCCCCTAAATTCCAACACCCCCAAATCCCCAACACCCCCCCCCAAACCACCGACACCCCCCCAAACCCTGACAACCCCCCCAAACCCTGACAACCCCCCCAAACCCCCAACACACCACCCAAATCCCCAACACCTCCCCCAAACCCCCAACGCCCCCCGCAAACCCCCAACACCTCCCCCAAACCCCCAACACCCCCCGCAAACCCCCAACACCCCCCCAAACCCCCAACACCCCCCCGCAAACCCCCAACACCCCCCCCAAACCCCCAACACCTCCCCCAAACCCCCAACACCCCCGCAAACCCCCAACACCCCCCAAATTCCCACCCCCCCAAAATCCCCAACAACCCCCCAAACCCCCAACACCCCCCCCAAACCCCCAACACCCCCCCAAACCCCCAACACCCCCCGCAAACCCCCAACACCCCCCCAAACCCCCAACACCTCCCCCAAACCCCCAACACCCCCCGCAAACCCCCAACACCCCCCCAAACCCCCAACACCCCCCCAAACCCCCAACACCTCCCCCAAACCCCCAACACCCCCCGCAAACCCCCAACACCCCCCCAAACCCCCAACACCCCCCCAAACCCCCAACACCCCCCCCAAACCCCAACACCCCCCGCAAACCCCCAACACCCCCCGCAAACCCCCAACACCTCCCCCAAACCCCCAACCCCTCCCCCAAACCCCCAACACCTCCCCCAAACCCCCAACACCTCCCCCAAACCCCCAACCCCTCCCCCAAACCCCCAACACCTCCCCCAAACCCCCAACACCTCCCCCAAACCCCCAACACCTCCCCCAAACCCCCAACACCTCCCCCAAACCCCCAACACCTCCCCCAAACCCCCCCAAATCCCCCAACACCCCCTAAATCCACTACATCCCCCAACCCCTAAATCCCCCAACGCCCCCAAATCCCCTACAACCCTCAAATCCCCAACACTCCGCCCAAATCCCCTACACCCCCCCAAACCCCCAACACCCCCCCAAACCCCCAACACCCCCCCCAAACCCCCAACACCTCCCCCAAACCCCCAACACCTCCCCCAAATCCCCAACACCCCCCCAAACCCCCAACATCCAGCCAAACCCCCAACAAACCCCCAACACCCCCCAAATTCCCACCCCCCCCAAATCCCCAACAACCCCCCAAACCCCCAACACCCCCCCAAACCCCCAACACCCCCCCAAACCCCCAACACCCCCCCAAACCCCCAACACACCCCCCAAACCCCCAACACCTCCCCCAAACCCCCAACACACCCCCAAACCCCCAACACCCCCCCAAACCCCCAACACCCCCCCAAACCCCCAACACCCCCCCAAACCCCCAACACCCCCCAAACCCCCAACACCTCCCCAAACCCCCAACAGCCCCCCAACACCCACCCAAACTCCCCTCAAATCCCCAACACCCCTCCAAATCCCCAACACCCCCCCCAACCCCCCCACACCTCCCCAAACCCCCAACACCTCCCCAAACCCCCAACACCTCCCCCAAACCCCCAACCCCTCCCCCAAACCCCCAACCCCTCCCCCAAACCCCCAACACCTCCCCCAAACCCCCAACCCCTCCCCCAAACCCCCAACACACCCCTAAACCCCCAACATCCCCCCAAACCCCCAACAGCCCCCAAATCCCCAACAGCCCCCAAATCCCCAATACCTCCCCCAACACCCCCCCAAACCCCCGACACCCCCCCAAACCCCCAACACCCCCCCAAATCCCCAACACCCCCCCAAATCCCCAACGCCCCCCCAAATCCCCAACACCCCCCCAAACCCCCAACACCTCCCCCCAATCCCCCCCAAATCCCCCAACACCCCCCTAAATCCACTACATCCCCCAACCCCTAAATCCCCCAACACACCCCCAAATCCCCTACAACCCTCAAATCCCCAACACCCCCCCCAAATCCCCAACACCCCTCCAAACCCCCAACGCCTCCCCAAACCCCCAACACTCCCCCCAAATCCCCAACACCCCCCCAAACCCCCAACACCCCCCCCAAACCCCCAACACCCCCCCAAACCCCCAACACCCCCCCAAACCCCCAACACCCCCCCAAACCCCCAACACTCCCCCCAAATCCCCAACACCCCTCCAAACCCCCAACGCCTCCCCAAACCCCCAACATCCAGCCAAACCCCCAACAAATCCCCAACAACCCCCCAAATCCCCAATGCCCCACCAAACTCCCAACACCCCACCAAACCCTCAACACCCCCCAAACCCCCCACACCCCCCCAAATCCCCAACAACCCCCCAAACCCCCAACACACCCCCCAAACCCCCAACACACCCCCAAACCCCCCACACCCCCCCAAATCCCCAACAACCCCCCAAACCCCCAACACACCCCCAAACCCCCAACACCTCCCCCAAACCCCCAACACCCCCCCAAACCCCCAACACCTCCCCCCAAATCCCCAACCCCCCAAATCCCCCAACACCCCCCTAAATCCACTACATCCCCCAACCCCCTACACCCCCCAACGTCCCCAAATCCCCTACAACCCTCAAATCCCCAACACTCCCCCCAAATCCCCAACGCCTCCCCAAACCCCCAACGCCTCCCCAAATCCCCTACACCCCCCCATATCTCCTCCACTCCCCCCAAATCTCCTCCACCCCTCCCAAATCGCCGATAATACCCCTGAACTCACCTTATAGCCGTACGCTCTCTGACACCTGACCCCAGCCTTTACCACTCTGACCTCAACCTTTGCCCCTCCGATCCCAGCCTTTGCCCCTCTGACCCCAGCCTTTGCCCCTCTGACCTCAGCCTTTGCCCTTCTGACCCCAGCCTTTGCCCTTCCAATCCCAGCCTTTGCCATTCTGACCCCAGCCTTTGCCCCTCCGATCCCAGACTTTACCCCTCTGACCCCAGCTTTTACCCCTCTGACCCCAGCCTTTGCCCCTCTGACCCCAGTCTTTACCACTCTGACCTCAGCCTTTGCCCCTCCGATCCCAGCCTTTGCCCCTCCGACCCCAGCCTTTGCCCCTCTGACCCCAGTCTTTACCACTCTGACCTCAGCCTTTCCCCTCCGACCCCAGCCTTTGCCCCTCTGACCCCAGCCTTTACCCCTTTGACCCCAGCCTTTGCCTCTCTGACCCCAGTCTTTACCACTCTGACCTCAGCCTTTGCTCCTCCAATCCCAACCATTGCTCCTGACCCCAGCCTTTGCCGCTCTGATTCCAGCCTTTACCCTCTGCCAACGCCAGCCTATACTCCCCTGGCTCTCTGACCCCTGACCCCAGCCTATACACCCCTGGGTGTCCGACCCCTGACCCCATCCTGTACCCCTGCCTCTCCAACCCCTGACCCAAGCCTATGCTCTCCTGCCTCTCCAACACCTGACCCCATCCTATATCCCTGCCCCTCCAACCCCTGACTCAAGCCTATATTCCCCTGGCTCTCTGACCCCATCCTATATTTCCCTGGCTCTCCATTCCCTGACCCCAGCCTATACTGCCCTGGATCTCTGACCTTTGACCCACCGCAGTAATTGCCTGTGTTTCTCTCCTATTTTCAGGAGGAAAAGGAGCAGCTTTCTGAATATAAATCCCACCTCAGTGGCCTCAGCAAGAGAGCCAAGACTATTGTACAGCTGAAACCTCGCAATCCAGCCCACCCCCTGAAGGCAAACCTGACGGTGGAGGCTGTGTGTGACTACAAACAGATGGAGGTAACAGAGAGGGAGAGGAAAGCAGAGAGAAATACAGATAGAGCGATTGTGAGAGAGAGATGGGGAGAGAAACAGATAGAGATAGAGCATGGGGAGAAAGAGTGAGAGAGGGAGAGAGAGTCAGAACGAGGTGAGATGGAGTGAAAGAGAGACAGAGTGAGATGTTGAGAGAGTGGGAGAGAGTGAGGGAGAGTGAGGGAGAGTGAGAGAGAGTGAGAGAGAGTGAGATTGAGAGAGACTTAGAGAGCGTGAGAAAGATTGAGAGCGTGAGAGAGAGATTGAGAGTGTGTGAGAGAGATTGAGAGTGTGTGAGAGAGATTGAGAGTGTGTGAGAGAGATTGTGTGTGAGTGTGAGAGATTGTGAGTGTGAGAGATTGTGTGTGTGAGAGAGATTGTGTGTGTGTGAGAGAGATTGTGTGTGTGTGAGAGAGATTGTGTGTGAGTGTGAGAGAGATTGTGTGTGAGTGTGAGAGAGATTGTGTGAGTGAGAGAGATTGTGTGTGAGTGTGAGAGAGATTGTGTGTGTGAGAGAGATTGTGTGTGTGAGATTGTGTGTGTGTGAGAGAGATTGTGTGTGAGTGTGAGAGAGATTGTGTGAGTGTGAGAGAGATTGTGTGAATGTGAGAGAGATTGAGAGAGCGTGTAAGAGAGATTGAGAGAGCGTGTGAGAGATTGAGAGAGCGTGTAAGAGAGATTGAGAGAGCGTGTGAGAGATTGAGAGAGCGTGTAAGAGAGATTGAGAGAGCGTGTGAGAGATTGTGTGAGTGTGAGAGAGATTGTGTGAGTGTGAGAGATTGTGTGTGAGTGTGAGAGAGATTGAGAGAGCGTGTGAGAGAGATTGTGTGAGTGTGTGAGAGAGATTGTGTGAGTGTGAGAGATTGTGTGTGTGTGTGAGAGATTGTGAGTGTGAGAGATTGTGTGTGTGAGAGAGATTGTGTGTGTGTGAGAGAGATGTGTGTGTGAGAGAGATTGTGTGTGAGTGTGAGAGAGATTGTGTGAGTGAGAGAGATTGTGTGTGAGTGTGAGAGAGATTGTGTGTGTGAGAGAGATTGTGTGTGTGAGATTGTGTGTGTGTGAGAGAGATTGTGTGTGAGTGTGAGAGAGATTGTGTGAGTGTGAGAGAGATTGAGAGTGTGAGAGAGATTGTGTGAATGTGAGAGAGATTGAGAGAGCGTGTGAGAGAGATTGAGAGAGCGTGTAAGAGAGATTGAGAGAGCGTGTGAGAGATTGAGAGAGCGTGTAAGAGAGATTGAGAGAGCGTGTGAGAGATTGAGAGAGCGTGTAAGAGAGATTGAGAGAGCGTGTGAGAGATTGTGTGAGTGTGAGAGAGATTGTGTGAGTGTGAGAGATTGTGTGTGAGTGTGAGAGAGATTGAGAGAGCGTGTGAGAGAGATTGTGTGAGTGTGTGAGAGAGATTGTGTGAGTGTGAGAGATTGTGTGTGAGTGTGAGAGAGATTGTGAGTGTGAGAGATTGTGTGTGTGAGAGAGATTGTGTGTGTGTGAGAGAGATTGTGTGTGTGTGAGAGAGATTGTGTGTGAGTGTGAGAGAGATTGTGTGAGTGAGAGAGATTGTGTGTGAGTGTGAGAGAGATTGAGAGAGCGTGTGAGAGTGTGAGAGATTGTGTGAGAGAGATTGTGTGAGTGTGAGAGATTGTGTGTGAGTGTGAGAGAGATTGAGAGAGCGTGTGAGAGAGATTGAGAGAGCGTGTGAGAGAGCGTGTGAGAGTGTGAGAGAGATTGTGTGAGTGTGAGAGAGATTGAGAGTGTGAGAGAGATTGTGTGAATGTGAGAGAGATTGAGAGAGCGTGTGAGAGAGATTGAGAGAGCGTGTAAGAGAGATTGAGAGAGCGTGTGAGAGATTGAGAGAGCGTGTAAGAGAGATTGAGAGAGCGTGTGAGAGATTGTGTGAGTGTGAGAGAGATTGTGTGAGTGTGAGAGATTGTGTGTGAGTGTGAGAGAGATTGAGAGAGCGTGTGAGAGAGATTGTGTGAGTGTGTGAGAGAGATTGTGTGAGTGTGAGAGATTGTGTGTGAGTGTGAGAGAGATTGAGAGAGCGTGTGAGAGAGATTGTGTGAGTGTGAGAGAGATTGTGTGAGAGTGTGAGAGAGATTGTGTGAGAGTGTGAGAGAGATTGTGTGAGTGTGAGATACTGAGAGTGAGATATTGAGTGAATGCCAATATTCAGTCCCAATGCCAACAGCTGATGCTGAGGTGGTTTGTATTTGGAATCCCTCAGATCACAGTGAACAAGGGTGATGAATACATCTTGCTGAATAACAGCCAACCCAAAAAGTGGAAGGTGGTGAGTCCGTCGGGCAATGAAGCTCTTGTCCCTTCGATCTGCTTCACTGTCCCTCCCTCAAACAAAGAAGCTGTGGATGCAGTGAGCAGGTAATTATTACTCCATTACTCTGCGAGGTAAATGGGCCTGGGCTCACTGGGGCCACTCAGCCCAGGGTAGGGGCATTTCCAAGAGGATGGTCCTTGTCACCAGGGTAAGTCCATTGGCTAGGGAGCTGCAGAATGTCCCATCAGGCGCCCACCCCACCCCTTCACTATCGCCCAGCAGATTCCCTGGGACCACAAAAAGATCACGGCTTCAGGGTCACACTCAGTCACACACACCCTGTCACACTCACACACACTCAGGGTCACACACTCAGTCATGCTCAAACTCAGGATCACACACTCGGTCACACTCATACTCAGGGTCTCACATTCAGGATCACTCACACTCAGTCGCACACTCGGTTACACACATTGGGTTACACTCACACTCAGGGTCACACACACTCAGTCACATTCAGGGTCGCACACACACTCAGAGTCATGCTCGGTCACACACTCAAGGTCATACACACTCAGTCACACTCACTCTCAGGATCACTTGCACTCAGGATCACTTGCACTCAGGGTCACACACTCGGAGTCACACACTCGGTCACTCACGCTCAGGGCTACACTCACACTCAGGGTTACACACTTGGTCACCCACACTCAGGGTCCTTCATACTCGGGGTCACACTCAGGACCACATTCACACATGGGGTCACACACACTCAGGGTCACATTCACACTTGGGGTCACACACACTCAGGGCCACATTCACACATGGGGTCACACACACTCAGGGTCACATTCACACTTGGGGTCACACACACTCAGGGCCACATTCACACATGGGGTCACACACAGTCAGGGTCACATTCACACTTGGGGTCACACTCAGGGTCACACTAACACTCGGGGTCATGCTCATACTCATGGTCACACACTCGGGGTCAGAGTCACACTAAAACTCGGGGTCACATTCACACTTGCGGGTCACATTTGCTCTCAGTGTCGCATTCACACTCGGTCACACTCAGGGTCACAGTCAGGGTCACAGTCAGGGACACGCACACGGGATCAAATTTGTGGTCACACACACCCAAGGTCAATTTCAGGGCCACATACAAATGGAAGTACACTCAGGGTCTCACTCACGCTCAGGGTCACACTTGAGGTCACACACACGTGGGGTCAAAAGTAGAGCCAAACCTGGGGTTACACACTTGTTGTTACACACCCGGGGTCATACTCTGGGTCACACAATTGAGGTCAGAGTCACTTGGGTCACAGTCAGTCGGGGTCACACTCACACCTGGGGTCAGACACAATAAGGGCCACACACACACACACTTTTGTTCACTTTTTCTCTGGTATTGCTATGTACTGAGTCCCTCTCTCGCTCAGGCTGGATAACACTCACCAGACAATAGTGAACCTCTGGCACAAGCTGCACATTGATATGAAGAGTCTCCTTCCCTGGTTATACCTCAATCGGGACATGCAACTCATCCGCTCCTGGAATCTGCTCACGGTGAGTCACATCAAACTGGCTCTGACTACTAGACAGCTCACCCTTCACCCCCTCACCCTTCACCCCCTCACCCTTCACCCCCTCACCCTTTACCCCCTCACCCTTCACCCCCTCACCCTTCACCCCCTCACCCTTCACCCCTTCACCCTTCACTCCTCACCCTTTACCCCCTCACCCTTTACCCCCTCACCCTTCACCCCCTCACCCTTCACCCCTTCACCCTTCACTCCTTCACCCTTCACTCCTCACCCTTTACCCCCTCACCCTTCACCCCCCCACCCTTCACCCCCCCACCCTTCACCCCCTCACCTTTCACCCCCTCACTACCTCACCCCCTCACCCTTCACCCCCTCACCCTTCACCCCCTCACCCTTCACCCCCTCGCCCTCACCCTTCAACCCCTCACCCTCACGCCCCCACCCTTCACCCCCCTCACCCTCCACCCCCTCGCCCTCCACCCCCTCACCACCTCAATCCCCTCACCCTTCACTCTTTCACCCGCCCACCCCTTAACCCTTCACCTCCTCACCCTTCACCCTTCATCCCCTCACCACCTCACCACCTCTCTCCCTCACCACCTCACCACTTCACCGCTCATTATCTCAAACACTCACTACCTCACCATCTCACCCCCCTCACACCTCATCCCTCAGCCCCTCAACCCTCACCACCTCCCCCGCTCACCTCTCACCACCTCACCCTCATCCTTTCACCACCTCTCACCATCTTACATCCTCACCCTCTCACTCCCTCAATCCTCACACCACGCCCTCACCCCTTTGCCCCCTCACTTTCTAACCCTTCTCTCTAACCCTGCTCATTCATTCCTTCCTTTCTCACTACTGTATTCTTGCTCCCTCACTACCTGCTCTCTGAACCCCCTCACTCTCTGATTTCCCCCCGCTCTCTCATCCCCTCACTCTCTGAACCCCCTCACTCTCTGATCCCCTCACTCCCTGATTTCTCCTCACTATCTGATCCCCTCACTCCCTGATCCCCTCGCTCTCTGATTCCCTCACTCCCTGATCCCCTCGCTCTCTGATCCCCTCGCTCCCTGATCCCCTCGCTCCCTGATCCCCTCGCTCCCTGATCCCCTCACTCCCTGATTTCCCCTCACTCCTTGATTCCCTCACTCTCTGATCCCCTCACTCCCTGATTTCCCCTCACTATCTGATCCCCTCGCTCCCTGATCCCCTCGCTCCCTGAAACCCTCGCTCTCTGAACCCCTCGCTCTCTGAACCCCTCGCTCCCTGATATCCCCTCACTCCCTGATCCCCTCACTCCCTGATCCCCTCACTCCCTGATTTCCCCTCGCTCTCTGATTCCCTCACTCCCTGATCCCCTCGCTCTCTGATCCCCTCGCTCCCTGATTTCCCCCCGCTCTCTCATCCCCTCACTCTCTGATCCCCTCGCTCTCTCATCCCCTCACTCTCTGATCCCCTCACACTCTGATCCCCTCACTCCTTGATTCCCTCACTCTCTGATCCCCTCACTCCCTGATTTCCCCTCACTATCTGATCCCCTCGCTCTCTGATGCCCTCACTCTCTGAATCCCTCGCTCCCTGAACCCCTCGCTCTTTGAACCCCTCGCTCCCTGATTTCCCCTCACTCCCTGATCCCCTCACTCCCTGATTTCCCCTCGCTCTCTGATCCCCTCGCTCCCTGATCCCCTCGCTCTCTGATGCCCACGCTCTCCTATGCCCACGCTCTCCGATCCCCTCGCTCTCCGATCCCCTCGCTCTCCGAACCCCTCGCTCTCCGATCCCCTCGCTCTCCGATCCCCTCACTCCCTGATTTCCCCTCGCTCTCTGATCCCCTCGCTCTCCGATCCCCTCGCTCTCCGATCCCCTCGCTCTCTGATCCCCTCGCTCTCTGATCCCCTCGCTCTCTGAACCCCTCGCTCTCTGAACCCCTCGCTCCCTGATTTCCCCTCACTCCCTGATCCCCTCACTCCCTGATTTCCCCTCGCTCTCTGATTCCCTCACTCCCTGATCCCCTCGCTCTCTGATCCCCTCGCTCCCTGATCCCCTCGCTCTCTGATCCCCTCGCTCCCTGATCCCCTCGCTCCCTGATCCCCTCACTCTCTGATCCCCTCGCTCTCTGATCCCCTTGCTCTGATCCCCTCACTCTCTGATCCCCTCACTCTCTGATCCCCTCGCTCTCTGATCCCCTCGCTCTCTGATCCCCTCACTCCCTGATTTCCCCTCACTCTCTGATCCCCTCGCTCTCTGATCCCCTCGCTCTCTGATCCCTCACTATCTGATGCCCTCGCTGTCTGATCCCCTCGCTCCCTGATCCCCTCGCTCTCTGATTCCCTCACTCCCTGATCCCCTCGCTCTCTGATCCCCTCGTTCCCTGATTTCCCCTCACTCCTTGATTCCCTCACTCTCTGATCCCCTCACTCCCTGATTTCCCCTCACTATCTGATGCCCTCGCTCTCTGATGCCCTCGCTCTCCAATCCCCTCGCTCTCTGAACCCCTCACTCTCTGATCCCCTCACTCTCTGATCCCCTCGCTCTCTGATCCCCTCGCTCTCTGATCCCTCACTATCTGATGCCCTCGCTGTCTGATCCCCTCGCTCCCTGATCCCCTCGCTCTCTGATTCCCTCACTCCCTGATCCCCTCGCTCTCTGATCCCCTCGTTCCCTGATTTCCCCTCACTCCTTGATTCCCTCACTCTCTGATCCCCTCACTCCCTGATTTCCCCTCACTATCTGATGCCCTCGCTCTCTGATGCCCTCGCTCTCCAATCCCCTCGCTCTCTGAACCCCTCACTCTCTGATCCCCTCGCTCTCTGATCCCCTCGCTCTCTGATCCCCTCGCTCTCTGATCCCCTCGCTCCCTGATCCCCTCGCTCCCTGATCCCCTCGCTCTGATTCCCTCACTCTCTGATCCCCTCACTCCCTGATTTCCCCTCACTATCTGATGCCCTCGCTCTCTGATGCCCTCGCTTTCCAATCCCCTCGCTCTCTGATTCCCTCGCTCCCTGATCTTCTTACTCTCTGATCCCCTCGCTCCCTGATCCCCTCGCTCCCTGATCCCCTCGCTCCCTGATCCCCTCACTGTCTGATCCCCTCACTGTCTGATCCCCTCGCTCTGATCCCCTCACTATCTGATCCCCTCGCTCTCTGATCCCCTCGCTTTCTGATCCCCGCGCTCCCTGATCCCCTCGCTCCCTGATCCCCTCGCTCTGATCCCCTCACTATCTGATCCACTTGCTCTCTGATCCCCTCGCTCTCTGATCCCCTCACGCCCTGATTTCCCCTCACTCCTTGATTCCCTCACGCTCTGATCCCCTCACTCCCTGATTTCCCCTCACTATCTGATGCCCTCGCTCTCTGATCCCCTCGCTCTCCGATCCCCTCGCTCTCCGATCCCCTCGCTCTCCGATCCCCTCGCTCTCCGATCCCCTCGCTCTCTGAACCCCTCGCTCCCTGATTTCCCCTCGCTCTCTGATTCCCTCACTCCCTGATCCCCTCACTGTCTGATCCCCTCGCTCTCTGATCCCCTCGCTCCCTGATCCCCTCGCTCTCTGATCCCCTCGCTCCCTGATCCCCTCACTCCCTGATCCCCTCGCTCACTGATTCCCTCGCTCTCTGATCCCCTCGCTCTCTGATCCCCTCGCTCTTTGATCCCCTCGCTCCCTGATCCCCTCGCTCTTTCCCCCTCCCTACGTGCCCTTCCCCCCATTTTCCTCTGTCTTGCTCTAACTTTGGATGATATTTTGCAGTTTCGGAGTTTGAATTCCGAGGATTATAAACATATCCTGCCAAACCTGGAACTTCACTATCAGGATTTCTTACGGGAAAGTCAGGATTCACACATGTTTGGACCCGATGACCGGATTCAGATTGAGAGGGAATACAAACTTACCGTTCAACACTACGAGAAACTGCAGCGGAGCCTAGAGAGAGGTAAACACCAACATAACAGGAGCAGGAGTAGACCGCTCGGCCCATCGAGCCTGCTCCACCATTCAATACTATCATGGCTGACCTTGGACTTCAACTCCATTGTTTCACCCACTCCCCATATCCCTTAATTCTCTCTATCCCAGCCTTAAATGTCTCCAACAATGGAACATCCACAGGCCTCTGGGGTAGAAAATTCCAAAAGATTCACCACCCTGTGAGTGAAGTAATTTCTCCTCATCTCAGTCTGAGGTGATTAGTTTCTCAATCCTGAGTTAGGCTGAGATGCCTTTACCTGTCTCCTGCCCATGGATCAGTGTTTCTAGCTGGATACAGGAACAGAAAACCAACTCCTGGAGCCTATCCTGCCATTTAATGGGATCGTGTCTGATCTGTGACTGAGCCTCATTGTCCACCTTCGTTCCATAATCTTTAATAGCTGCAGAAATCCATCGATGGCTCAGATTGTGGTACAAGTGTCTCAAAAAGGGTTGGAGATTGAGATGTAGATGTTTCAGGTAGCGTCAGACTTTAACCCATTCTTTCTTTCTCTCACTGTCACTGCCCCTCCCCCCAACCTCTCTCTCTGTCTCTTTATCTCCTTTCTTTCTGCCCCTCTCTCTTGTTGTCTCTCTGTCCCCTTCTCCCCTGCTCTCTCTCACTCTCTGTCTGTCTGTCTCTATTCACCTCCCTCTCACTGTCCCTTCCCCTCCCTGTCTCTTTATCTCCTTTTCTCTCTGTCCTCTCTCTCTCTTTATCTCTCTATCTCCCCCCATCTCTCTCTGTCTCCGTCTCCTTTTCTGTCTTGTTCTGTATCTCTCTCCTCTGTTTCCCTCTCTCCCTCTTTCTCTGTTGCTTTGACACTCTCTATCTCTCTCTCTCTTTGTCTGTCACTCTATCTCTCTCTCTCTCTCTTTGTCTGTCACTCTCTATCTCTCTCTCTCTGCTTCTTTGTCTGTCACTCTCTCTTCCTCTCTCTCTCCATATCATTCTCTTTCGTCTCTGTTTCCCTTTCTACCTCTCTCCCACTCTCTCTCTCTCTCTCTGTCTCCCCCTCTCTCTCTCTCACTCCCTCTGTCTCCCCCTCTCTCTCTCACTCCCTCCCTCCCTCTCTCTCTCCCCCTCTCTCACTCCCTCCCTCTCTCCCACTCTTTCTCTCTCTCTCTGTCTCCCCCTCTCTCTCTAACTCCCTCCCTCCCTCTCTCACTCCCTCCCTCTCTCACTCCCTCCCTCCCTCTCTCTGTCTCCCCCTCTCTCTCTCACTCCCTCCCTCCCTCTCTCTCTCTCCCCCTCTCTCTCTCCCCGCTCCCTCTCTCGCTCACTTCCTCCCTCCCTCTCTCTCTCCCTCCCTCTGTCTCTCTCGCCCCCCACTTCCCGTATTGTAGGTGAACAGGATGAGCTGAGCTGTAAAAAGTATGTGACGCAGCTGAAGGACATCCGACTGCAGCTCGAGGGCTGTGAGAAGAGAACAATCCACAAGATCCGACAACCACTCGACAAAAACCCCCTGGTTGAGTGTAAGCAGCGCATCAGTGAGCAGCAGGTAAAGCCCAGTCATTGGTACGACAATGTGCAGGACCTGGGGCAGTACATGATGAGGGTCCGAACCCTGACATTCAAGGACAAAAATCTCAGAAAGGGGGAAAGGTAGGGCAAGCAAAGCAGAGCACCCTGAATGCTGAAAGAGACAGAGATTAAGATGAAGAAGAAAAGTGTGTATGTGACAGATATCAGGAGGATGATCCAACAGAGAACCAGGCTGAAGACAAGGCTCGGAGGTGAAGTGAAAAAGAAACCAAGTGGGAGTATGAGAAGGGCCCGGCAGGTGAACAAAAGGGAATCCAGAACTTGTCAATAGGCATATAAATAGAAAAAGGGTGGAAAAAGGAGGAGAGAAGCTAGTTAGGCACCAAGAAGGGGATTTACACATGGAGGCAGTGGGCACAGGGACATAGGAAACAGGAGTAGGAGAAGGCCATTCAGCCCATCAAGCCTGTTCCGCCATTCCAACATATCGTAGTTGACATATCTACCTCTTACTGCATTTTTCCCATTATCTCCACATTCCTTGATATTATTAGTCTCCAGAAATCTATCGATTCCCGTTTTGAACAGACTCAATGACTGAGCTTCAACAGCCTCTGGGGTAGAGAATCCCAAAGATTCACCACCCTCTGAGTAAAGAAATTCATCCTCATCTCAGTCCTAAATGGCCTGCCCCTTATTCTGAGACTGTATCCCTGGTTCTAGACCCCTCAGTCAGGGGAAACATCCTATCCACATCCACCCTGTCACCCCCTGTAAGAATTTTGTAAGTTTCAATTCTTCAAAACCCTGGAGAATACAGGCTCCGTTTCTTCCATCTCTCTTCATACAACAACCCCACCATCCAAGGGATTAGTCTCGTGAGCCTCTGTTGCACTCCCTCTATGACAAGTACATCCTTCCTTAGGTAAGGAGACCAAAACTGTACACAATACCTCAGGTGCAGTCTCACCAAGGCTCCAGACAATTGCAGCAAGACATCTTTACTCCTGCACTCAAATCTCCTTGTGATGAAGACCAACATTTGCCTTTCTAATTGCTTGCTGCACCTGCATTCTAGCTTTTAGTGACTCATGAACAAGGACACCCAGGTCACTTTGGATATCAACACTTCCCAACCTCTCACCATTTAAGAAATATTCTGCCTTTCTGTTTTCTCTACCAAAGTAATTTAGTTTCTCCACCATTTCCCAATTCTCCATTATAAATTCTCCTGTCTCTTGCCTGTAATGTGCCCACATTTATCCTAGCTAATCTTTTCCTTTTCATGCACCTAAATAAAATTTTACAGTCTGCCTTTTTGTTACTCAGTAGCTTTTATTCATTTTCTCTTTTCCTTTTATTTATCAGTTTCTTGGTCCCCTGTTGCTGGATTCTAAATTGCTCCCAATCCTTGGGGTCACCACTTTTTCTGACAATCTTCTCAGCCATTTCCTTTGATCTTGCGCCATTTTAACTTATTTTGTTAGCCATGGTTAATACACATTTCTGTTTGGGTTTTGTGCCTTACAGGAAAGCATACCTGTTATAGACCACGCCATACTTCTTTAAATACTACTCCCTGCCTACCATCAAATCTTCTAGTGTATTTTCCCAATCCACCATAGCCAGCCTGCCCCTCGTTCCTTCAGAGTTTCCTCTGTTCAGATTTAAGACTCTAGTTTCAGAATGAACTCTATCACTTTCAAACTTAATATAAAATTCTATCATATTATGGCTACTATTTCCTAATAGCTACTTTACAACAAGGTTATTAATTAGCCTCTTCACTACGTAGTACTAAACTCAAAATTGTCCTCTTCCATACTGCTGCAGAAACCCATGCTCCAGAAATTCATCCTCCACAGCATTAGTGCTCATTAGGTTTACCCAGACTATGTGTAAATTGAAGTTGCCCATTGTTACTGTATTACCCATGCTGCATGTAGCTCTAATTTCCTGATTTATACCCGGCATTACCACTACAGTTTGGTGGCCTATAAACAACTCTCACCCCTTGCTGTTTCTCAGCTGCACCCAAACTGATTCTACATCTTGATCCTTTGATGTAAGATCCTGTTGATCTTGTCCCTTATTAACAGTGCTACCCCACCCCCTTTTCCCCTCTGCCAATTCTTCCTAAATGATGAATATTCCTGAATATTCAGTTCCCAGTCCTGGTCAGCCTGTAGCCACGTCTCTGCTATGACAATTAGATCATATCCATTTACCTCTATTTGCTACCTTATTATGAATGCTGCATGCATTCACATAGAGAGCACTTAACTTTGCCTTTTTGACATTATTCCACATTCTGATCCTATTTCCTGTTACCAGTTTTACTTCCCTCCAATCTGAGCTCCCTCCCAGGTTTCTAGCCCCCGGCCAATCTGGTTTAAACTCTCCCCAACAGCACTATCAAATCTCCCTGTGAGGACCTTACTCCCAGTCCTGTTACGGTGTAACAGTTTATACAGGTCCCACCTACCCCAGAACTGGTCCCAATCCCTCAGAAATATGAACCCCTCGCTCCCTGACCCCCTGCGCTCCCTGAAACCCTGCGCTCCCTGACCCCCTGCACTTCCTGACCCCCTGTGCCCCCTGACCCCCTGCGCTCCCTGATCCCCTGCGCTCCCTGACCCCCTCGCTCCCTGACCCCTTTACACTCTGACCCCCTCGCTCCCTAAACCCTGCGCTCCCTGATCCCCTGCGCTCCCTGACCCCCTCGCTCCCTGACCCCTTTACTCTCTGACCCCCTCGCTCCCTGACCCCCTCGCTCCCTGACCCCCTCGCTCCCTGACCCCCTCGCTCCCTGACCCCCGCAGTCCCTGACCCCCCGCGCTCCCTGACCCCCCGCGCTCCCTGACCCCCGCGCTCCCTGACCCCCACGCTCCCTGACCCCCGCGCTCCCTGACCCCCGCGCTCCCTGACCCCTCGCTCCCTGATCCCCTCACTCCACTGCCGAAGGTTTACTTCTGTTCTTTTCCTTCCTCAGTCTGTAATCCCTGAACTGTGAGTGTTTTTTCTTGGGAGTTTCTTCATGTAGCGCAAGCTTGGTGAATCTTCATTTTAACTCCTTACAAATTT
>JANJGN010000003.1:4358937-4371437 GCA_026770705.1 Isurus oxyrinchus | reverse complement strand
ACAGAATTACCTGGAAAAACTCAGCAGGTCCGGCAGCATCGGCAGAGAAGAAAAGAGTTGACGTTTCGAGTCCTCATGACCCTTCGACAGAACTTGAGTTCGAGTCCAAGAAAGAGTTGAAATATAAGCTTATATTAGTTACCATGTCTTCACTCCCCTCATCTAAGCCATTGATGTGAATGATGTTTCCTCAGCTGTACTCTGTTTGCCTTGGCTGCACCGACTTACCCACTCAAACACCACTGACCAGAAACTGAACTGGGCTAGCCATATAAACACTGTGGCTACAAGAGCAGGTCAGAGGCTGGGAATCCTGCGATGAGGAACTCACCTCCTGACTCCCCAAAGCCTGTCCACCATCTACAAGGCACAAGTCAGGAGTGTGATGGAATATTCCCCACTTGCCTGGATGAGTGCAGCTCCTACAACACTCAAGAAGCTGGACACTGTCCAGGATCTAAGGACCATTATAGGCATTGAAATAATTTCATCTTCTCACTGATGCTGGGGTACTGTTGGAGATGAACTGAGAGTTTTAGCTTTGACATGTCATTGTGCTGCTCTTTCCTGGAGAACCTGAGGCATTTTGATGCCACAGTCTGTTTATATTGGCTTCCTCTCCTCTCCTCACTGCCTCTTTTCTCCTCTTTGCAGGCTGAAGACAATTGATGTGGTGATTCGAAGCACACAGGAGGCTGAGGATCTGGTAAAGAAATACGAGACCCGGCTGAGGGAGGTAAACACTGTCCCTGCTGACACAAAGTCTCTGGAGTCCTACAAACAGCAGCTAAAGGTGAGAGAGGGTAACATCAATGATCAGTGAAACAGGGTGATAAACTGTCAGGGGGCGCAGATTGTAGCAATGTCTGTTAGTGAGTGCACTTCAACTAGGTGTGGGAGTGAGGGGGAGAGTGGGATTAGACTGGGTGGGATATTAAAGGGTGCGGGGAGTGAGCGGGAGAGTGGGATTAGACTGGGTGGGATATTAAAGGGTGTGGGGAGTGAGCGGGAGAGTGGGATTAGACTGGGTGGGATATTAAAGGGTGCGGGGAGTGAGGGGGAGAGTGGGATTAGACTGGGTGGGATATTAAAGGGTGTGGGGAGTGAGCGGGAGAGTGGGATTAGACTGGGTGGGATATTAAAGGGTGTAGGGAGTGAGGGGGAGAGTGGGATTAGACTGGGTGGGATATTAAAGGGTGTGGGGAGTGAGGGGGAGAGTGGGATTAGACTGGGTGGGATATTAAAGGGTGCGGGGAGTGAGGGGGAGAGTGGGATTAGACTGGGTGGGATATTAAAGGGTGCGGGGAGTGAGCGGGAGAGTGGGATTAGACTGGGTGGGATATTAAAGGGTGTGGGGAGTGAGGGGGAGAGTGGGATTAGACTGGGTGGGATAGTAAAGGCTGTGGGGAGTGAGGGGGAGAGTGGGATTAGACTGGGTGGGATAGTAAAGAGTGCGGGGAGTGAGCGGGAGAGTGGGATTAGACTGGGTGGGATATTAAAGGGTGTAGGGAGTGAGGGGGAGAGTGGGATTAGACTGGGTGGGATATTAAAGGGTGTGGGGAGTGAGGGGGAGAGTGGGATTAGACTGGGTGGGATATTAAAGGGTGTGGGGAGTGAGGGGGAGAGTGGGATTAGACTGGGTGGGATATTAAAGGGTGCGGGGAGTGAGGGGGAGAGTGGGATTAGACTGGGTGGGATATTAAAGGGTGCGGGGAGTGAGCGGGAGAGTGGGATTAGACTGGGTGGGATATTAAAGGGTGTGGGGAGTGAGGGGGAGAGTGGGATTAGACTGGGTGGGATAGTAAAGGCTGTGGGGAGTGAGGGGGGAGAGTGGGATTAGACTGGGTGGGATATTAAAGGGTGCGGGGAGTGAGCGGGAGAGTGGGATTAGACTCGGGATATTAAAGGGTGTGGGGAGTGAGGGGGAGAGTGGGATTAGACTGGGTGGGATGTTAAAGGGTGTGGGGAGTGAGGGGAGAGCGGGATTAGACTGGGTGGGATAGTAAAGGGTGTGTGGAGTGAGGGGAAGAGTGGGATTAGACTGGGTGGGATAGTAAAGGGTGTGGGGAGTGAGCGGGAGAGTGGGATTAGACTGGGTGGGATATTAAAGGGTGCGGGGAGTGAGCGGGAGAGTGGGATTAGACTGGGTGGGATATTAAAGGGTGTGGGGAGTGAGGGGCAGAGTTGACTTAGACTGGGTGGGATAGTAAAGGGTGTGTGGAGTGAGGGGAAGAGTGGGATTAGCCTTGGTGGGATATTAAAGGTGAGGGGGAGAGTGGGATTAGACTGGGTGGGGTGTCAACATCTCAGCTGTGCGTACCATCTACAAGATGCACTGCAGTAATTTACCAAGACTCCTTCAACAGCACCTTCCAAACCCATGCCCACTACCATCTAGAAGGACAACGGCAGCAGACACCTGGGAACATCACCACCTGGAAGTCCCCCTCCAAGTCACTCACCATCCTGACTTGGAAATATATCACCGTTCCTTCACTGTCGCTGGGTCAAAATCCTGGAACTCCCTCCCTAACAGCACTGTGGGTGTACCTACACCACATGGACTGCAGCGGTTTGAGAAGGCAGCTCCCCACCACCTTCTCAAGGGCAACTAGGGATGGGCAATAGATGCTGATCTAGTCAGTGAATGAATTTTTTAAAAATTGCCAGCGTATTGGATTGGCCAAAAAATCCCCAGCCAAGCTCTCCTGCTGCTGATTGGATGAATTTTTGCGACAGACTATTCAGTATAGGGTGTATCGTGTCATAGGGAGTCATAATGGCCCAAAGGAGGCCATTCAGCCCATTGAGTCTATGCTAGCTCTCTGTAGGGTTATCCAGTCAGTCCAATTCCCTTGTTCTATCCCTGTAAGTTTATTTCCCTCAAAGGTCCATCCAATTTCCTTTTGAAATCATTCATCGTCTCCACTTCCACCACCCTCGTGGGCAGCGAGTTCCAGGTCATCACCACTCACTGCGTAAAAAAGTTTTTCCTCACATCCCCCTCTCTCTTCCCAAAATATTAAATATGTCCCTTAGTCCTTGCACCATCAGCCAACGAGAACAGTTTTTCCTTGTCTCCCTTACCGAAACCTGTCATCATCTTGTACAGCCCTATCAAATCCCCCCTTAATCTCCTTCACTCCAAGGAGAACAACCCCAGCTTCTCCAACCTCACCTTGTAACTAAAATCCCTCATCCCTGGGATCATTCTGGTACATCCTCTCTCACCCTCTCAGGGACCCTCACATCCTTCCTAAAGTGTGGTGACCAGAACTGGACACAAGACTCTAGTTGTGGCCTAACCAGAGCTTTATAAAGATTCAGCAGAACTTCCCTGCTTTTGTACTCAATGCCTCTATTAATGAAACCCACGATCCTGTACGCTTTGTTAACCTCTCTCTCAATATGTCCTGACACCTTCAAAGATAGATCTATATAGACACCAGATCCCTCTGTCCCTGAGCACCCTTTAGAGCTGTCACATTAAGTACAAAAATATGAATTAGGAGCAGGATTAGGCCACTCTGCCCCTCGAGCCTGCTCTGCCATTCAATAAGATCATGGCTGATCTGAGTGTAACTTCAACCCCACATTCCTGCCTTCCCCTGATAACCTTTCACCCCCTTGTTAATCAAGAATCTATCTCACTCTGCCTTAAAAATACTCAAAGACTGCTTCCACCACCTTTTGAGGAAGAGAGTTCTAAAGACTCACAACCCTCTGAGAGAAAATGATTTCTCCCCATCCCTGTCTTAAATGAGCAACCTCTTATTTTTAAACAGTGACCCCTAGTTCTAGACTCTCCCACAAGAGGAAACATCCTCCCCACATCCACCCTGTCCAGACCCCTCAGGATCTTAAAGGTTTCAATCAAGTTGCCTCTTCCTCTTCTAAACTCCAGTGGATACAAGCCTAACCTGTCCAACCTTTCCTCATAAGACAACCTGCCCGTCCCTGGTATTAGTCCAGTAAACCTTCTCTGAACTGCTTCCAATGTATTTACATCCTTCTTTAAAAAAGGAGACCAAAACTAGACACTGTACTCCAGATTGGCCTCGCCAATGTCCTGTACTATATTGCTGCCCCATACCCTTTCTGCCAAAATGCATTGCCTCACACTTCTCTGTATTAAATCTAGCTGCCACTTGTCTGCCCATTCTGCCAGCCTATCTATGTCCTGTTCCAGGTGATTCACACCATCCTCACTGTTAGCCATTCCTTGGTATCATTGGAAAATTTTGAAATTTTACTCTTATTCCAAGACCCAAGTTATTTATATATATCAAAAAGCAGTGGTCCCAGCATTCCCCCTTGGGGAACAGCACCGTCCTCCATCCTCCAGTCTGAAAAATAAACATTTACCACTACTCACGGTTTTCTAACTTTAAGCCAATGTTTTATCCAATTGGACATTGATTCTCCTATTCCATGAATCTCAGTTTTGTTAACCAGCCTTTACATGGTACCTTGTCAAACACTTAAAACCGATATAGACAACGCCTTGTATCTTGGTAATGGGGCTCAGCGCCGCTCTGCTATTCCTCAGTTGATTGGTCTCTGCTTTTCTGTTTAGGGAATGCGTGCTGAGGTTGGAGGTAACCAGCCACTCTTTGATAATCTGGAGAGTGAACTCAGCAAAGCCAAACTGGTGAATGAGCAAATGATTCACAGTCACAGTGAGCGAGATGTTGACTTGGATCGGTACCGGGAGTGTGTGCAGCAACTTCTGGAGCATTGGCAGGGCATCCAGGCTCAGATTGACCTCCGTTCCCGAGAACTGGAACAACTGGGGCGACAGCTCAGCTATTACCGGGAGGCTCACGATTGGCTGATCCAGTGGATTCGGGAGACTAAAGAACGTCAGGAGAAGATCCAGGCCAAGCCAATCAGAGACAGCAGCCAACTCAGAGAGCAACTGCAGCAAGAGAAGGTATCTGGCACTGTCTCAGGGCATGGGGAACCCAGAGCATGAGGAATGCAGGGGATGGGGAATCCAGAGGGGTGGGGAATGCAGGCAAGAGGGGAATCTAGAGGGGAGAGGGGAAAGCAGGGGATACTAAACCCAGAGGGGAGGGGAATGCAGCGGAAAGAGGAACGCAAGCCAGAGGGGAATCTAGAGGGGAGAGGGGACCACAGTGGGGAAGGGAGCCCAGGGAGATGAGGACCAGGGAAGAGGGGGACCCAAGGAAGACAGAGCCCAGGGGAAGGGGGACCCAGGCGTGAGGAACCAAGGACATCAAGAACCAATGGGTGAGGGGTCCCAAGAAAGAAAGGAGCTCAGGGGAGAGGGAACACAAGAACATGAGAAATAGAAACAGGAGTGGAAGGAATAGAAACAATGAATCCGCTCTGTCATTTACAACGCTCATGGCTAATCTCGAGCTTCAGGTACACTACATCTACTGGTTCCCCTTTATCTGCCCTACTTGTTATATCCTCAAAAACTATAATAAATTTGTCAAGCAGGATTTCCCTTAGTAAAACTATATTGACTTGTTCTAATCATACTCTGCTTTCCTAAGTGCATCGTTAAGATATCTTAATAACA
Organism: Isurus oxyrinchus; assembly: GCA_026770705.1. Classification (NCBI taxonomy): domain Eukaryota; kingdom Metazoa; phylum Chordata; class Chondrichthyes; order Lamniformes; family Lamnidae; genus Isurus; species Isurus oxyrinchus. The sequence goes on along the minus strand of JANJGN010000003.1, from coordinate 4,365,886 downwards.
GATTCCAGTATTTTTCCAGCAACTGATGTTAGGCTAAGTTCCTGTCTGATAGTGACCATTCCTGAATCTAAGGAATTTTGGAAAATCATAGCTAGAGCTTCCACAATCTGTGTAGCCATCTCCTTTAGAACCCTAGGGTGTAGACCTTCAGGTCTCAGGGATTTGTCAGATTTTAGTCCCTTAAGTTTCTCTAGTACTATATCTCTGCTGATATTAATTTCCAGAATTTCCTCACTCCTTTAGCCCCTGGTTACCGTCTATTTCTGGAATGAAACTTGTGTCTTCTACTGTGAAGACAGACATAAAATATTTGTTCAATGCCTCTGCCACTTCCTTATTCCACTTGATAATTTCTCCTGTCATTGTTTCTAAGGGACCAACACTTACTTTAGTTACTCTCTCCCTTTTTATATACTTATTAAAGCTCTTACAATCTCTTTGTATATTTCTGGCTAGTTTACTCTCATGCCACATTTTTTCCCTTTTTATTGTTGTGATCCCAGCTGATGTTACCACTGGACAAGTCAGATCCAGGGTGAAACCCTGCTTGATAGATCTTAACTTTTTGTTTACAAACGTGGAGAGTGGCTACTGAACAGAGTCACAGGAGTCGGCTGATGAACTTTTAACAAATGAATAAATTGCTTATTAAGCAAGAAAAAATGAACCATATTACAATACTCCTTCACCCTAACTATACCTTTATTGATATATGCAGATTTGTAAGGATACCACAAGTTACAAAAGCTCTTATACTCTAATATTCACAGTGAGTACACAGTCCATGTAAACCCAATAGGCAACCTGTGGTCAGACACACCACACTCTGAAACCAAGCGACAGATGAAACCCCAAACAGATGTTATGGATCTCTCATCAGCGCCCCCCAGACACTGGTTACACTGTGAGCCAACCAGTCTCATTGAACTCCGTCTTTCACACGAGGGTTTCCAATCTCCACTCTCCAAGAACTGGCTTTAGAATCTTCTCCCAAACCAACATTTTCTCTCAGACCTTCCACAAGAGTCCACCTCCAGGGTTTCAGACTCTCCTTCTGATGTTCCTCTCCCCGGATCACCATGTGCATTAAGCTTTCTTCCACACACTCTCTCTCTCTCTCTCTCTGACTCAGCCGTGCCAACAGAACACCACTGCTTCACATGTCCATAGTAAAGAGTTACAGACCTTCAGCTGTCCCCTTGGATCTTCCAGCTTCTCCCAAGCCCATCTTGCTTTAAATCTGCTTCCTACAGCTTTCTTCTCTTTAAACCTTTCTCTGCTCCTCACTCTTCACTTCACTTAACAGAACTTTTTCCAGATTCTTGTTCTTATCCTTTGACTGAACTGTCCTCTTGTGACCTTTCCTGTTCTACTCCCCTGGTGTTTGGGACTTTCTTCTTTAGTTTCTGGAACCTGGTTTGCAGTTTCCTCTCCTGTCCAGCCTCTCTTGGCAGTTGGCTTGAGCTTTAGTTTGGGACTTGCTATCTGTCCCTCTGCTCTCCAACCTCTCTCGAATCCTGGCTTCAACTGAACATTGGTTTGGGACTGGTTATCTGCCCCTTCTAGGCTGCTTCTGCTGGCAGCTGCTTCCAACTGAACTCAAACTGCTTTTTCAGTTTTGTGTGTGTGTTTGTGTCTGTGTATGTGTGGTGGGAGGGGGAGGGGGTTGCGGGTTGGGGGGGCTCCCTCTCTGGACCCCTGTTGCCAGGTTATAGCACAGTTTTTTCTCATTTGTTTGTCTTCCCTTCCCTTCAAGAGTCATAAAATCTTCATTAAAATGTAAGCATCTTTTAAATTGAAACTAAAACTCAACTTCTCCTTTTCTTAACACAAGAAATACAAATCAAACTTAAACATTAAAGTTAAAACTCATTCCTAACACCCACAAATACAAATATACCCTACTTAATCAACCTCTATCTCCTAAAAGAAGGTGGGAGAATGGGGTTGAGAAACTTGTCAGCCATGATTGAATGGCGGAGCAGACTCGATGGGCCGAATGGCATAATTTCTGCTCCTATGTCTTATGGTCTTATGGTCTCTAACATTATCAACTTTTTGGTGTCCCTTTGCTGGTTTCTAAAATACTTCCAATCCTCAGACTTGTTACTGTTTTCACAATATTGTAAACCTCTTCCTTTAATCCAATGCTATCCTTAATTCCCTGAGTCAGTCACGGATGGGAGTTTCTTGATGAGTTTTTGTTTTTCAATGGAATGTAATTTTGTTAGGCATTTTGAATTATTAAATGTTTCCCACTGTTCATTTTCCTCCATACCTCTTAGTGTATTTACCCAATTAATCTTAGCCCGTTCTCCCCCAATACCTATGTAATTGGCTTTGTCTAAATTTAAGATTCTTGTTTGTGATTGGGGTGTGTCATTTTCAAACTAACATTGCGTTGAATTATATTATGATCACTATTTCCTAGTGGATCTTTTACTCTGCCATTACTAATTAACCCTGCTTTATTACACATTACTAGATCTAACTTAGCTTTATCCTAGTCAGTTTTACAACACATTACTTCAGGAAAGTGATGAAAACATTCTACAAACTCATCTTCCAAACTCCCCTTGCCAACTTTATTGTCACAACCCATATGAAGATTAAAGTCCTCTACAATTCTTACATTTCCTTTGTTACCCATTCCAATAATTTCTTGTTCAATGGTATAACTACTGTTAGGGGGACTATAAATTATTCTAACCAGCAATTTCTGACCTTTTTTTATTCATTCATGGGATCTGGGCATCGCTGGCTGGGCCAGCATTTATTGCCCATCCCTAGTTGCCCTTGAGAAGTCGGTGGTGCTGTTAGGAAGAAACTTTTGCTATTCCTCATTTTCACACATACTGCTTCTATTTCATGATCTTCAGAGGCCAGATCCTTTCCCGCTAATGTCCTTATGTCACCATTTCAATCAGGGCTTCTCCTCCTCCTTTTCCATTCTCTCTTTCTGAAATATTGTGTAACCTGGAATATTTAATTCACATCCTTGATCACCTTGTAACCATGTCTCTGTAATGGGGATTAGATCAAAACCATTTAATTCGACTAGTTCATCTATCTTATTACAGATGCTTCATGTATTCAGATAAAGAACCTTTAATTTCATTATTTAACTTCTATTCCATGTAATGGCCTTATTCGCTGATGTTAATGTCAAACTCTCTGTCCCTTCCTGACCTACTGTTTGTCTTTACCCACATTGCTATAATGTTCGGATATCTCGACCTTTCTCTATGGGTTTCTCAATCTCTCTTCACCCAAACCCCCACCCCCTCCCACCCTGTCAGTTTAAAGCTCTCTCCCCCTAGTTATACGATTGGCCAGACCACTGTCCCAGCCCAGTTCAGGTGCAGCCCATCCCAGTGGAATAGCTCACTCTTCCCTGACACCAGTGACCCATGAATTGAAACCCCTTTTTCCCACACCACTCCCTGAGCCACGGGTTTAATTCTCTAATCTGCCTGACCCGATGCCAATTGGCGCGTGTCTCAGATAACAATCCATGGATGATTCCCTTTGATGTTTTGCATTTTTGTTTGGACCCTAACTCCTCAAATCCTCTTCGGTAGAACCAGGAACGATGTTCTGCTATGGCACTGGTTCCCGTGTGGACTGAGACAACTGATCCTCCCCCTCCCACTCCAAGATCCTCTCTAACCACAAGGAGATGCCCTTAACCCTGGCACCAGGCAGGCAACACAACCTTCAGAGCTCCTGGGTGTGTCTGCAGAGAACAGTATCTATCCCCCTGACTATACTGTCTCCTATCACTGCCACATTCCTCTTTACTCTCCCCACTTGAATGGCATCAATCACCATGGTGCCATGGTCAGTCCTTCACCTCATCCACACAGGTAGCAAGCACCTCATACCCTGCTGGACAAAGTCAGGGGCTGAGGCTCCTCCATCACCTCATGCTGATTCCCCTTACCTGCCTGGCTCGCAGCCGCACCCTCCTGTCCCTGACCACTGACTAACTCTAAGGTTCTGCCTAATCTAAGAGGAGTGACTGCCGCCTGCAACAAAGTGTCCAGGTAGCTCTCCCCCTCCCCAATGCCCCGCAATGTCCACAACTCAGACTGCAGCTCAGGAACTCGGAGCTGAAATTATGGAAGCTGCAGACGCTTCCTGCAGATCTGGTTTTCCGGGATTGCAGTGCATTCCCCAGATTCCCACGTGCTACAGTCACAGCACACCACCAGCCCTGCCATCTCTGTCCAACCTTATTGATTTAATTAGTTAATAATGTACACACAGAAAGTAATAGTAAGTTACACTAACCAGCTTGGAGATAAAGGAAGAAATCTCACCAGCTACAGGAGGTTACAGGATGGTATAGGAAACAGTGCCTCTTTCCCCCTCTGCACCCAATTGCCCTCAGGGCAGAATGTTTACCCAGTAGGAGGGCGTGTGCCCAACCCGCTTGAGCTCAAAATAGCACGTGGTGAGATTGGGCGAGCGTCCCGATTCCATCCCATGCTAGCGCGAAGTTCTGGTCAGCGGGTGGGAGGTTCCGGTCAGCGAGCGGGAGGTTCCGGTCAGCGGGCGGGAGGTTCCGGTCAGCGAGCGGGAGGTTCCGGTCAGCGGGCGCGAAGTTCTGGTCAGCGGGTGGGAGGTTCCGGTCAGCGGGCGGGAGGTTGCGGTCAGCGGGCGGGAGGTTGCGGTCAGCGGGCGGGAGGTAGAGGTCAGCGGGCGGGAGGCAGCGGTCAGCGGGCGGGAGGTTCCGGTCAGCGGGCGGGAGGTTGCGGTCAGCGGGCGGGAGGTTGCGGTCAGCGGGCGGAGTTGGTGTTTATCAGGAAACCTCAGGAGGACGTTTTCATTATTAATTATTTTTAAAAAGTTAAAATGTTTGGACACAATTTTCATCATTTATAATGTTCAGGTGGATTCTGATGGACGGACATTTCCTCCACCCGTCCCCTCCCTCCCCCTCTCCCCCCGCCTCCCCTCTCCACCCCTCTCTCCCCTCTCACCCTCCTCCCCTCTCCCCTCCCACACCCCCTCCCCCTCTCCACCCCTCCCCTCTCCCTCTCACCCCTCCCCCCTCTCCACCCCTCCCCCCCCTCCCCTCTCCACCCCTCTCCCCGCTCTCCACCCCCTCCCCCTCCCCCTCCCCCTCACCCCGTCTCCACCCTCCCCTCCTCTCCACCCCTCCCCTCTCCCTCCTCCACCCTCCCCCTCCCCCTCTCCACCCCTCCCCCGCTCCACCTCCCTCCCCCTCTCCCCGCTCTCCCCTCCCCCTCCCCCTCCCCCTCCCCCGCTCTCACCCCTCCCCTCTCCCCTCTCCACCCTCCTCCCCCCTCCCCCTCCCCCTCCCCCTCCCCTCGCCCCTCGCCCTCCCCCCTCCACCCCTCCCCCTCCACCCTCCCCCTCCCACCCCTCCCCCTCTCCATCCCTCGCCCTCCTCCACCCGCCCTCCCCACCCCCTCTCCACCCCTCGCCTCCTCACCCTCTCCTCCCCTCCCCCTCTCCACCCCTCGCCCTCCCCCTCTCCACCCCTCACCCTCCCCCCTCTCCACCCCTCGCCCTCTCCCCTCTCCACCCCTCCCAATCCCCCTCTCCACCCCTCGCCATCCCCCACTCCACCCCTCGCCCTCCCCCTCTCCACCCCTCGCCCTCGCCCCTCTCCACCCCTCGCCCTCCCCCTCTCCACCCCTCGCCCTCACCCTCGCTCCCCCCTCGCCTTCACCCTCGTCCACCCCTCCACCCCTCCCCCACTCCGTCTCCACCCCTCCCCCTCCCGCTCTCCACCCCCTCACCCTCCCCACCTCTTCACCCCTCCCCCTCCCACTCTCCACCCCTCCCCCTCCCCCCTCTCCGCCCCTCCCCTCCACCCCTCCCCTCTCAGCCCCTCCCTCTGTCCACCACTCCTAGTGTCTGCCCCTCCCCCTCCCCGCCCCTCCCCCTCCCTGCCCCTCCCCCTCTCCATCCCTCCCCCTCTCCACCCCTCCCCCTGTCCACCACTCCCATTGTCCACCCCTCCCCCTCTCCAACCCTCCCCTTCCCCCTCCCCTCGCCCTCCCCCTCTCCACCCCTCCCTCTCCCCCTCTCCATCCCTCCCGCTCTTCACACCCCTCCACCCCTCCCCCTCGTCCACCCCTCCCCCTCCACCACCCTCCCACTCCCCCCTCTCCACCCCTCCCTCTCCCCCTCTCCATCCCTCCCCCTCTCCACCCCTCCCACTCCCCCCTCCACCCCTCCCCCTCTCCACCCCTCCCTCTCCCCCTCTCCACCCCTCCCACTCCCCCTCTCCACCCCTCCCCCTTCCCCTCTCCATCCCTCCCCCTCTCCACCCTCCTCCCCTCCCCCTCCCCATCCCTCCCCCTCTCCCTCCCCATCCCCTCCCCCTCTCCAACCCTCCCCCTCCCCCTCTCCATCCCTCCTCCCCTTCCCCTCCCCCCTCTCCATCCCTCCCCCTCCTCCACCCTCCCACTCTCCCCCTCTCCACCCCTCCCCCCTCCAACCCTCCACCCACCCCCTCTCCTCCCCTCACCGCTCCCTTCCGCCACCCCTCACCCTCTCCACCCCTCACCCTCTCTCCACCCCTCCTCCTCCCCGTCTCCACCCCTCCCCTCTCCCCCCATCCACCCCTCCCCCTCCCCCTCCCCCTCTCCACCACTCGCCCTCCCCCTCTCTCCACCCCTCCCAATCTCCCTCTCCACCCCTCGCCATCCCCCACTCCAGCCCCTCGCCCTCCCCCTCTCCACCCCTCGCCCTCCCCCTCGTCCACCCCTCGCTCCCTCCCCCTCCTCTCCACCCCTCGCCCTCACCCTCTCCACCCCTCGCCCTCCCCCTCTCCACCCCTCGCCCTCTCCCCTCTCCACCCCTCGCCCTCCCCCTCTCCACCCCTCGCCCTCCCCCCTCTCCACCCCTCCCCTCCCGCTCTCCACCCCTCCCCCTCCCACTCTCCATCCCTCCCCCTCTCCCCACTGCCTCT